>BQNB010038563.1:0-42567 GCA_026074375.1 Tanacetum coccineum | reverse complement strand
TAAAACTGTCATTCTGCCAAAAAGTAAGAAAGAGAAAGCTGTAATAAATGCACTTTTCTTAAACTGTGTGTTTTTTGTCGGGGTACAATAATTTTGGGACGGAGGGAGTAGTACATATGTACATTAGTCTTATTTCAAAAGTACTTACAAAGTACTTTGTTACAGTTTCGTTTAAGTAGATATGTATATGCATAAATATGATTTTTGGTTTGAGCAACAATGTTTTATGACTTTTGCCCGATTAATTTACGAGTTTCGGCTTATCACTACATAGATTTAAAATGGATAAAGTGCATATTTTTAGAGGATTTAGGGACAAATTCACAAGTTCGTTCATGTATATGGTCTTTGTTAACATCACCATTTTTTTCAATTGATTTTTTTAGCGACATATCATACTTAAATTTCTCAAAATTGATTGTGCTAAAGTAATCACATGGCAAACAATCTTTTGTACGATATTTGGTGTGTTTTAGTTTTTCGTTTATTATTAGTTTATAATAAGTGCTAATTGCATCGAAATAGAGTACTTTTGTTGCTTTTATTTAAACCGAAGTACCCGACCCGACTTGTTTCACAATACATTAAAAACCACCTTATTGCTCGATGCCCCCCTGATCACATTTCCTGGCTCCATCACTAGTTGCCCGCGCGTTGCTGCGGGTTAATTTTTTTTTCCAATATTGAATTTGATTTTTTGCTTTAGTTTTAGGGCGTGATTGATTGCATAAGAGTTGGACCTTTCGCGAGCTGCGGCGGGGCTTTTTTTTGCGATTTGATTGGCCGCGAGGCATAATTTGTCGCTAATCTGTTTCGAATGAATATTGAGTGGAAATCTGTCCACGCGTTGCGGCGGGGCTCACTTGTATGCAACGCTGGTTTTTTTATTTCGCTGACCATTTTTTTAACAATAACGGAATATTAAACTTTAACATTTTCTATAAAATCGTACGTATGTCAGAAGCATTGCAATATTGGGCTCGTTTTGTTCGCAATTCAAAAATCTTTCCGCGGGTATTTTTTTATCTGAATGAATCGGGTAGATATGCGTTATATATTTGATAAACTAAGTTTATTATATAAAAAAATCGTAAATAGCTAAAAAGTTGAGGTTACGTCTGTAATTTTTCTTTCTATTATGTTGTAAACTTCAAATTTATTTAATAAATCATGCTATGTCATAGAGCATGTGCAATATTAGGCTGCGGTCTTGTCGCATAATTCGAAAATCTTTTCCTCGAGTAGTTTTTTTTGATCTGGATGAGTCAAGTAAATATGTGTGTTTATTTGATGAATAAAGTTTACTTATTAAAAAAGACTAAATATTTTAAAGTTAGGGGTTTTTTGTAAATTACTTTTTAATTTTATTTTTGTTCGTAAAAGGTTTTTATTTTACGGTTGTCCTGTTTGTTGGGCTAAATGTTTTCGCCTGCGTAATACGACATCGTTTTATTCCGTTCATAGTATATGTATATAATATATAAACTACTTAGGTTCAAGTGGTTTAGCTTAGGGGCTTGGGGCATACAAACCAAGGCATTCATACCAGACACAAATTGCGATCTTTAATTTACTGACGCAAAGTGGGTTACATTTGTTTTTTTATTAAGAACAAGCCAAAGTACCCGCGCGTTGCTGCGGGGCGGGTTGTTTTTTATTGGTGTGCTTAGGCATAAGAACTCGCGCGTTGCGACGGGGTTTGGGCCTCATGTTTAATAGTTTGTTTTTTTATATGGGCTTATGTATTGGGCCTCATGTAGCGGATATTTTTTTATCTGAATAAATCAGTACTTTTGTAATTTTTTATTTTATTTTGTGCCGAGTATTTTTTTTATTGCGTATTTGTAAAAAATATTAAACTTCAACATTTTCTATAAAATCGTACGTATGTCAGAAGCATTGCAATATTGGGCTCGTTTTGTTCGCAATTCAAAAATATTTCCGCGGGTATTTTTTTATCTGAATGAATGAATCGGTAGATATGCGTTATATATTTGACAAACTAAGTTTATTATAAAAAAAATCGTAAATAGCTAAAAAGTTGACCTTTTTTTTCTATTTATATTAAACTTGAACATTTTTTATAAAATCATGCGTATGTCAGAAGCATTGCAATATTGGGCTCGTTTTGTTCACAATTCGAAAATCTTTTCGCGAGTATTTTTTGATCTGGATGAGTCAGTAAATATGTGATATGTATTTGATGAATAAAGTTTATTATATAAAAAAGGCGTAAATAATTTAAAGTTGAGGGACCGTTTTGTAAATTTTCTTTTTTTATTTTAATTTGGGCCGGAAAAGGTTTTTTTTTACGGTGGGCCGTTGTTGGGCTAAATGTTTTTGCCTGCGTAATACGACATCGTTTCATTCCGTTCATAGTATATGTATATAATATATAAACTACTTGGGTTCAAGTGGTTTAGCTTAGGGGCTTGGGGCATACAAACCAAGGCATTCATACCAGACACAAATTGCGATCTTTAATTTACTGACGCAAAGTGGGTTACATTTGTTTTTTATTAAGAATATGAAATACGTGTGATGTTATAGGTAATATAACATGAGTCATGTTAAATACATACATATAAAGCAACCAACCATGTTTACATCACTGTAGCTACAAATGAATTTGGCCCATCCAAAGCTTTAGACAAGTTTGGCCCAGGCAATGAACTTATACAAAAACTATGTAAGCCCATCACATACTGTACAATCTTTAGTCATTTTAGGGTGTTCATGCGTTCGGTTATCGGGGTTATTTGTACGGGTGTTGATCGGTTCGGTTATCGGGTTTTTCGGTTAGTTCGGTGCGGTTAGTTCCGATAATTTTTTTTTGGGTAAACTCGAAAACCGAACCGAACCGAAAACCAAATTTGAATTCGGTTCGGTTCTCGGGTTGACCCGAATAACCCAAATTTCACTATTTATTTTTAAAAAAAATAATTACATAAATATTCAGCAAAAAAAATTATTTAAAGGATAAAAAGTGTTTTTATATTAGGATAAACTTTTAATGCTATTTATATATATATAAATATTTAAAAAATAAATATATTTATATGAATTCGGTTTTCGGTTTAGATTGTCAAACCCATATCCAACCCGAGAACCGAATTAGTAGTTCAGTTCGGTTTTGGTAAATTCGGTTTGGTTATTAGTTCGGTTCGATTGTTTTCGATTCGGTTCGGGTTCGGTTTCGGTTTTCGGTTTATTCGGTTTTTCTGCTCACCCCTAGTTATTTGGTTTATTCCGTTTGGGTATTTTTGCGAAAAACGAAAAACAAAAAACGAACCGAATTGAACTCAATTTTGATTTAACCGAACTGAAAGTCATATTTGAATCTGATTCAGTTTTGGGTTGACTCGAATTACATATTTTTTTTAAATTCAATTATATAGGCTTTTAGAAAAAAATATTTCAAGCTTAAAAAATGTTTTTAATTATACTAGAAACATTTTTAATAGTCTTTTTATGTATAAATATATATAAAATATATCTATTCATATAAATTTAGTTTTCGGTTACATTTTGCTAAAATCTTATCCAAGCCGAAAACCGAATATCTAATTCAGTTCGGTTGACAAATTTGGTTCGGTTACGAATTCGGATTGGCTTTTTCTTCGTTTGGGTTTAGGTTATGGTTTTCGGTTATGTGGGTTTTTCTTCGAGTCAGTGATAGCACATGTTTGGTGACCAATAAACCGGGTTCGTGTTGACATATTCAAATTTTCAGTTGGTTTAACATGTAGAGACTCGCAATCAAGACTAAAATTAATCAATGCATTTTTTTCTACTACGAGGAGTTCCTACTCGCCCGTTTTTGGTGAGTAAACTATTCTTCCGTGGAAGTTGGCATGAGTATCTCGATGGGCAGCATCCCTCTCATTTGAGATTTTTTCCATATCTAAGGCTCGAACCCGAGACCTTGGTTAAGGAGTAAGAGACCCTTAACCACTTATGTCAACCTCAATTGGTAAATAATCAACGCATTTAAGAGAAATTGCAGAATACAAAAAACACAATATTTTTACCAAGTACATTTCAAAAGAATCGAGACTTTACAAAAAAATTACATTATGCTTCAAAATACCTTGAATATCCCGTAAATCTTCAAGACCCACCCTAGTTCTATCCGTGCGCATGTATAACACGTTTATGAGCCGCGTAACCTTTCTGCCGACCCGCCAACTTATATTAGTTAAACAAATTAACAAACAACCCCTTAACCAAACAACCCATGAAACAATCTTTTTAAGACTAGGAGTTTTAGTTTTGACTTTGCCAATTTGTTGGCAGCTATTTCTTGGATCATTCTGGTATCACTTTCTTTTAATTACATCTCTTAATCAACTGATATGTATTTAGTGTTCTTTAACTATCTGATTACTTTCAGATGCATCTTCTTAATATATATGATCTGTACAATTGTTGGCAAATGATTGTTATGAAAAAATGACCAAAAGGGTAATTCACTTAATCTTTTATAAGATCATAAACGCGTAAACGGACGAGGTTTTCCCAGTTCAGGTTCCCCAAATGCGTACTTACTGAGATTTGAATTTTAGACCTCTTGCGAGGAGGTTAGGTGACTCACTGCTAGGCCATTTTGTGATGTTTCATAAGTTTATAAACTATATTGCCATACAACATGGTCAAATTTGAGATTTTAGCTAAGTTGCAGAATTTTTTTTAGAAGAAAGTTAGATCCTTGAATTTGTCAAAATCGAGCTTCTGATCTTTTTGAAAAATGAGAAAACTCATACCACATTGTGAAATTTAGGATTTTTGGTAGAGTTAGATTCTTTTGTAGAATGAATCGTTTTTTTTTGTGTTTGTATATTCGCCCTTGATATTCTTTTCATTGGTGACTTGTGGTTTTAAGTTTACACATAACACATGCCTGTTGTTTTAATGGCGTTTACTAATTGTTTTCGTGTGATCAGGAATGTTATTTGGTCTCTGACGTGGATTGTCAAATTGCTTGGATTCATTGTCATTCTATAAATAATTTGTTGTTATGGCTTCTGATCGCAAAGGTTCTTAATCATGTTTTGTTTATCTGTCAACGATGGTTTGAATTATTAAAATAAGTTTAATTAAAAGGGCGAGATATGAAAAAATTTTTATTATTTAATATCATAACATAAGCAACAACACATAGCAATGAAACGATTAAACACTAAAATACTGTTCTGATATAAATTCTCATTACTTATTGGCAGGGCTAGCCATAGTACTATAGGGTGTGAGTGAGCCGCCTGGCAAATCTGGAGATTCATCCTCTGTTGTCAAAACCAATAACGACTTGAATCGGAAGGTGCGATGATCTTGCTTATGGGCGCGCTATTAGATTAGTGATGCTGTGTCAACAGCACCCATTACGGCTGCGCGTGTGGTACAGCACATATAGGCAAAGAAGAGTGATGAGGGTGAGAGACGCGCTTCAAGAATACACGATAAAGAGAGCGCGACAAGACTACTCTGTAATATTATATTATCATTAGCTAATCGAGTTAAGATCTAGATGATTAACACAGACAAACGATAAGAGGGAGCAGTGTCTTCTTCAGTATTAGACGTTTCAAATCTCTAAAGTATTTAGCGAGTCTTAATACTTGTCAGGTGGCTAAGCCCGAAAAAACCCGCAGCAGCGCGCTACAGGCATTCAGCTGAGTCGTCGGCACACATGGTCGTCTAGTGATAACACCACTCAGGTATAGCGACACATCTCAAATACTCCGCTATACTCCTAATCTCTCTAGCATTAGGGACACACACACAAACACACAGCATCTATAGATAGCTTTTGTTGGTGTTTATGGGGGTGTTAGTGACTGAGGTTTCACAATCATTCAATCATTTTTTTTCTCTATCTACTTTCTTCTCTAGAGAAGCGAGATCTCTCTCTAAAATTCTTTCTTTCTTCCCTATCTCTTTTCTTATGTTTTCTTATCATTGAGATTCATACCAATTTATGGAAGTGAAACGATAATTATAGTGGTACCATAGACATTTGGTATATCAGAGCATAAGGGATTACGGAGTTGTCTGTCGTGTGGTTTATTTACTTTTTTTTATTCTTTTCTGTTTTCGTTCGAAAACATATATACGATCTTCAAAGTGAGTTTTTTGCGTCTTACCTAACATCCTCAAGGTTTTACTTGTTTAAAGTTTAGAGAGGTATTAATCTTTCATTTTTGTGTGTTTTATTTATTTTCGGTCGTTTTTTTTTTTTCAGAGTTATAATTGGTTTCGACTTTGAAAGAAAACGTAGTTATGATCGGAAAACAGAATTACTGCGCGAGTTAGTGATTATTACCGCAACATTTTAATGAATGCAAGCACATTTTTTTCCCGGTTTTATCGAAATGTGTAATTTATAGGATTTCATTTCATTCTCGTAATTAGCATCAATTTGCGAGCGCGAGAGATATTATCATTCTCTGGTTAATTAAAGCATAAAATTTGAAATAGATATAACAAACTCTCGGTTCACATCGAGTTTTGTGTTTAGGAAAGGTATTACATCCGACTTTGTAATAGGGCTAAATTATTGTTAGAATAAATTTTCGATTTGTAACTACCCGAATTTGCTTCGAAGAACTTTTGCGAGTTTGCTTTGTCCCGAAGTAACCTCGAGTTTGTTACCTGGGCATTTGGTTTACCGAGTATGTCACCGGATTTTGGTTAGATCCGCATTTGTTACCGGATTTGATTTACTGAGTTTGTTACAGAGTTTATTACCGAATTTACTTTACCGATTTTGATACCGAATTTGTTACCAAATTTGTTACCGAATTTGTAATATCAAGACAAAACCACAACATAACTTTATCATCTAAGATACCTAAAAAAAAAATAAAAATCATTTCACGTTCATAACCACAATCATTCATAATGACATACTCCAAACACAACTTCCCACAAACCGACAGTCCAAAATGCATAACAACAAAATGGCACGGCTGGATCAAGATCGACCACCAAATGTTGCAACAGGACGATATGTACAATGGCGAGTCACGTACTTACGATACATTGATACAAGACCAAATGGTGAATATGCCTTACCGGGAAGTGCATTCCAAAGGTCATACACTCTAACGATTGTCACAACACCATGCTGTTCCCTAAACAAAACCACAGCCGAGACACGCTAAAAAATATGACTCCATGAACAACAGGCTCATTTTGAATACAGAAAAAGAACGATTCATTTGATATTGACTGGAATTGCGAGATGAAATATACTGAACTAAGCATCTGGGAGCAAGTACAAACAGCTCAAGAGAATTGGAAAGCCATCGAAAGGCTACAACAAGCGGTGAAACACGTCATATCACAAGATCGTCAAGAACAAACATATTTTGGGAGTTTAGGTCAATTCACCTCTCACGATGGAGAAACAATTGAGCTCTATACCACACAAATTTCTAAACAAGATGAATGATGAAATGATCAGAAACAATTTAGACAGTTGCAACGATCAAGTCAAGTGTGTCATATTCTTCAACAGACTTCAACCAGAATGGTCAAGATTTGTCACGATTGAAAAGAACCAACAACAAGTTGGATGAAGTTCATACCTAAAAGCTCTTCGACATTCTGAAACAATACCAAAAGAAGTTAAATGAACACCGTGCTGAAAGAATGGCCAAGAATGCTAACTCCATTAGCACTTGATGTTACTATGGCTCAAGACAATACAAGACCTTATTACCAAACATCAAAACCTCTCAAATCATAATGCAACCAACTTCAAAAGCTTCACGTCCAACCAGATTCCTCAGCAGCTACAAGAACAAGGCAAAGAGATAGCCAAACAATAACTACCACCATCTGAGTCCAGCTTCTAAAAGACATGATCCTGAACCAAGCCACAGAAGGATAAAGACATGCAAAATAATTTGGCCTCTCATTGCAAAGTACTTCATGAAACTCTTCAAACCATAAGCACAACAACCACAGAACTTCCTCAAACACACTCTCAGAAACAAGAATGTGAATACTACTTCAAGGTGACAATTAATGACAATCAGACTGACAGTTTGGGATCAAGGGCAGTGGAATGTTGTTGGGGCTAGGGAAACGGTAGGTAGGTGCCAGTAGTGCAACAGTTTTTGGGATACAATGGTATTTTAACTGCAAGGAATTTGGAGTCTTTATGCAAAGAATGCAGAAAGCCAAATTGGTAAATAGACTTCACAAGTATCACAAGAAAAGATGATTGCGTATATTTCCTGAAATATGCTTAGCTATAAAGCTATGTAGCGTTCGAGTAAGCTATGAGTAATAACAAAATGCTGTATACATATTGCTAACTGAATTATCTAGCTGCTTATAACTGTAGTAGAGGGCTCAACTATGTCTTGTGCAATAGCTAAAAGCTAAAAATAACTCATCGCTCATTTGATTGGCTGTCTGTAGCTGAAATCTATAAAGCTATCTCAATCGATAAGAGCTATACGCTTAGCTAATCGTTAATGCTATATGCTATTGATGTTGCTAAGATGTAGGCTAGCTTAGCTAAATGCTTGCTGAAAGATAGTTTTTGCTATTTTGCTGCGTTCATCCAGACTTATCTAGTGAAATCTCAACAGGGGTGATAAATAATGTACTACGTGAGTAGTGCAAGAGCTGCTAAGTGTAAGCTTGGTAGTCGGAGGGAAGGGGAACATGGGGGAGGGGAGGGGGGGGCGGTGAGGGGGGGGGAGGGGGGTGGAGGGAGGGGGGTGGGGTGGGGGGGGGTTGGGGTTGGGGGGGGAGTGTGGTATTTGGGAGGGGGGGTAGGGGGGATGCGTTTGGTGGGGGGTCTTATGGGTGTTTGTTAAGGGGGGGGCGTGGGGGTTAAAAGGGTGTGAGTGAGCATTGCAGGTATTGTAGGGTGAGTGAGTCTCTGTAGTTTAATAATTGAAATGAGACCTAATATGATCATTCCCATGTTTCGTCGACTAGCGATATACGATAATCCTTGATTTAGTCGAGGATTGTGGCGTGATTCCGTAGCATTGCATATCCTGAAGCAGCTATATATTGAAATCAATAGAGATAACTAAACGCTTAAAAAACAGGCTGACGAAAGAGTGTTCAACTTCGGTCGGGGAATTCAGCTGAGCAAATCTGACTGGCTAGCCGACCAACCGGATGAAGAGAATTGATAATAAGATGTTGGAAGCACCTTTGCGAGTCATGGCAAAGATTCAGGAGGTCCTAATGTAGACTCCAAGGCAATAGACGCAGGAGCCATTGGACAGTACGATACAATACTGACGATAATTTGTGTTGCCAATGACATACAACATTTTGACACAATCTGAATCCATCTAGTAACACATGTGCCATGAAACGGTGATAATAAGTCACTTCCTGACCTCACCGGATATTGGAGTGGATAATGAATTCAGGAATGACCAAAATGATGTAGAATGTGATGATGAGATGTGTTAGCACTTGCTAATTTAAATTGCTAAATTAAAGCCATGATGTCGATGAAAACAAAAAGATTCAAAAGCAATAAAGAAAAAGCCAAATGCAACATTGACTCAAGAGTTAACTGAGTGCAAATCTATTCTTTTAGCGGAAACTAGTAGAAACTCAAGGAGGTAATCTAATAGGTATCGCGTGATAGTTGCTAGTTGCACTCAAAAAACAGACTGAGTTTGAAGGTTCAATAGCCTTTAATGATCGTACCAGTTGAACTATGACAAAACTTGAACGAAGTTAAATGAAACTCTTGGACTATTAGCTCAAAAGGAAATTGACATCAAGAAGGTTTAAAGTTAAAAGCCTAACAAAATTTCTGTTGTCATAGAGAACACAACGATGAGTTAGTCAAGACTGAGTCTTATTAACAAAGTACAATATGAAGGTCATGGACAAGGAGAAAACAAGGGAGCGCGTTAACACGAACTCACACACGAGACTGAAGGAGAGGAAGAAAGATATTGACAAAATGGTATTCTATGGAAAACCAGTGTAAAGGTTTTGAATGAATTTGTTTTACAAACGAAGTCAATCATCCAAACCATTCATATGTTAGCAGCCCGAAATGGCCCTATATTTTAATGGAAGTACCTACCTTTGCCAATCCCAAGATACCTTCAAAAAGGCTCAAAATGAGATAGCCAATTTTGTATGCGATTCCCACATGACCAATGACAGCGAGCCGTGCAAACATAACTCGTCCCCGCGTCGGAAGAGATCATCATACCTTGATAACGAGAGTGAAGGTGGGTCATGGTAGTGTGAGTATTTGCGAATCATAATTTAATCAAGACATAGAAACCTTTTGACTACACAAATTAAATAGTCTTATTATGAAATTTCTAACCCTCCGACCCAGCATTATGAAAATTCAGTTCGCACAGGCAAATTAAATAAGAAAGAAAATGTGGAGAAAATCATTGTGATAACAAAACAAATATTTTCAAAAAACGAAAGATTTCTTACCAATTTCTAAATCAATAAGTAAAAGTAGACAAGCATATAATGTCAATGACGAAATAACATAATCATTTGAAAGAAATTGTCATCAACATGGGGTAAAACATTCAATGACATTTTTCATCTTCTAACCCAACCCGCAAGATATGGAAAACCTAGTTAAGAAATGATTTTGATGCCCCTTGCCCTAAGACTCAGATGATAGTTTCGCATTTGTACATGCACTCTAAGCACAAATGCATGCAATATTTAAAGTACGTTGAATCCTTTGAAGATGATCTTGATGAACTTGAATCTGATTAGGCATAAAGGAATTTATCAACATGTAATGATATTCCTTTGCAAGAATGTGTGTCATAAAGATGTTATGATGTACTTATTTGCAATCGTCATCTGATATAGATGAGATCACTGAATTACAATACTTATAATCTTCATAAAGTCAGGGAATGTGACTGTCTTGCACAAAAAGCTTCCTGAATAAACTGCAATTTGTAAGTTAAGAGATTCCACTGAGCTTTTACGGAGTTTTAGCTATAATTAGAAAACACTCAATTTGCTCTTGAAATCGCGTAACAAGAAGTCAAGAACAACGAAAAAATGGACACAGTTTGCAAAGAAAGGGCGTCAAATGTATTCGAAAGAACGTGAACAATATTTGGAATACACGATTTGAAATCTTAACTCAAGACAAGAACATTGCAATCAAGTGATGTTAAAGAAACTCATTGACAAATGCAAAGGAAAATATGTGACACTAAGTTGATTAAACCATCTTGTTCGAACAACCAAATGCTCAAAAAAAAGGATTTCAAAACCATCAGATTTAGAAACGGCTCTTTTTTCAAACTATCTTGAGAAAACAAATTTTTGCAAAGAAAAATTTCGTTTCAAAAACTAATAGTTAGAGGGTTTATCAAAACCAGTCACTCCACATAAATTTGCCTCAAAAAGCAGGAACAAGCTGTAAGAACAACCAATGTGAATTAAACCAGGCATGTATCGAATTGCAAGTAGTACAACACAAACTAGAGCACCATAGTTGACTCAGACTTCTAGGAATACTAATCCTCGCGTGTCTACATCTACAGAGTAACTCACAACACTAAATGTTAGCAGTAGAGGTAATGGTAAAACCACACGAGCCTATGAACAATCAACAAAGACAAGGTCTGCCAAACAAAAGTCAAGAGGAGTTAAAGAAGACTGAAAGTAAGAAGAACGCCCAAAGAGGAATTCTAGTAATTTCTATTCAAACCAAAGTCTGTAAACAGTGTGTAATAACAGTTTAAAGTCCAGAACTTCGCATGTTAATCTGTTAGTGCACTTGTGGAAATGTGTGTTTAATGCGAAATCATGATGCTTTTGTTTATAAGTTTTTTAAAGACGTGAATGCTAAAACAAAGAAGCCTAATGTAAGAGCCAATTAGTACTGGAAAAACTCAAAAGTCACACTAACAAAACTTGTTGCACACCCCATAAGAAAACAATTGCATCAGAATCCACTATCATAAATTTCAAAGAGTTAACTATAGGAAGTTTGTATAAGAAGACTAGTAAGGCGTGAAAAATGGTGATCTCACAACAATGCCCATCTTATATACATGGGTTTTCCTAAGACAAAAAGGAAATAGGTACCTATAGTTAGGTAACAAAGACGAGACTAAGCAAGTTAGTTTTTCCATGAGATAATGTATCAGGAAAGCTAATGCTTAAAACCACCAACACTTTTAGGATCCAATATGTCATGTATTTCCACGTCTCTAATTCTCTTGCAATTGTATCTCATCCTATTCATTGTTGACTCTGGATTGCACAAAGGCACATGTCGGGCAATCTATCTCTGCTGTGGGCAATTTTGTTGAAAAATACTTTGTACCGTTTCGTATTATGGCAATGATCAATTTTGCCCAATTATTGGTTATATGGAGATTTGGTTCAAGGAATATCACGATCAAAAGGGTTAACTACGTCGATAGGTCTCAATCACAATCATTTCTCGTTGGTACAATTCTGTGATGCGGATTTGGAGGATGCATTTTTTCGGAAATCTACGTGTTTGTTAGAGACTTTCAGGAAACGACTTACTAACCGTTAAATCGTGGATCTGAAAGGGTCCTGGGGGGGGTAGGGATTTCGCTTCTATCAATTTCTCTTCAGAAACAACTTCATCAACTCCCAATCTTCTCACGGCTAAGTATCCAATCAATCATCAACACCACAGCAAACCAAACTCAAGCATGGTTATGGCATCGAAGACTTACTCATCTCACTTTGACTACATCAACTTGCTTTCAAAAAAGGATGTTGTGATTGGTTTTACCAAAACTAAAGTATGTCAAGGATCAACTATGTTCCTCTTGTGAAGTGAGTAAAGCAAAAAGGAGTTCATTCAAGACAAAGACTGTTCCAAATTCAAAAGGACGGTTCAATTTGGCTTCATATGGACTTATGTTTACCAATCTGGTTACAAGCAATAAAAAGGGAGAAAAATATATTCTGGTAATTATCGACTGAACTAATACCAGATACACATGCCTCTCTACTACGTTCCAAGGATGAAACACCAAAGTTTAAAAGAACTTTTCTCGACGATGATCCAAAGAAATCTTCAAGCCCCAGTAATTTCTGTTCGCACTGACAGAGGCACTGAGTTCTTAAACAAGACACTTAATGCATTCTTTAAAGAAGAAGGAATTGAGCATCAACTTCTACTCCTCAACTCTGAAAATCAGAACGGCGTGGTCGAAAGACGACACCGCACTCTCGTTGAGGCTGGCTTCGAATACGATGCCCGAACCCTCGGCTTCTAAACTTTCTTTAATTCTTTTGGCTGAAGCATTGCAACCGCATCTATACTCAAAACATGATCAAACATCATCCAACTCATGAAAAACGACATATCACATCATTAATGACATAAAACCTTCAATTAAACACCTTCACATCTTTTGTTGCACTTGTTACTTAACAAATATGGTGAAAATTTGGATAAGATGAAAGAAAAAGGGGATCCGTGCATTTTTAGGGATACTCCGACTCAGTCAAAGGGATATCTAGTCTAAAACCAGAGAACTAAGGTTGATAGTTTAATCCATCCATCTCAGCTTTGATGAATCAAAGATATGTATCAGAGAACGGCCGTTCTAAATGTCACTTATCAGGCCTCGTTCCCCAAATAAATAAAAAGGGCACAAAATGACGTCCAGATTATGACAACCCCGAACCCGCACCAGAACACAAAATGTCTCCTTTCAGCAGATACAACAGTTCCATCCAACAGGATTGGATATTCATTTCGGTCCTTTTTATGAAGAATTTTTCAATGAAAGGTACTTCTTCAGTGTCCATCAAGTCCTTCTCTCCCACCGTAATTCTGCTCCAACAAGACAACACACCCTTCCAAACAATATTCACCCTACATCATAACCATCAACTCCTACAAAAAAAATGTTCTAGCCGAGGAAAACAACGATAATCGAAGCCAGGAATTTACCATCCTTTCGTACCCGGAACAAAAAATGCTGTGGTCTTCCTCAAGCAATATATGGTAATCAAATGTAGGCATAACCTTCAATCAACCTCAAGATTCACAATAACTATATGGACAAAAGATCACCCTTTTTTAAACTCAAGTTCTGGAAAGTTATGGTTTGCGAGGTGGCTTGTTCGTGAGGTTTTGTGGGCCATCCAAGCCAGTGCAAACAAGTCGACAACTTTCAACCGATCCTGAAATGTGTATGTTCGCACTCAACCGTGAGTACTGTTGAAACCGAAAAATATTAAGGAAGCAATGGCTGATTCTGCATGGATAGAACAAAGCAGGAAGAAAGTCATCAGTTTGACAGACTAGACAAGTCAGTGAACATCGTTGCCAAACCATTTGGCAAGAACGTAATCAAGCTAAAGTGGGGTTATGAAAAAACAAAAAAAGCTATGAAGACCAAACTTGTAATACGCACAAAGCACGGACTTGTAGCAAAAGGGTTATGCTCAGGAAGAGGACATTGATTTTGAAGAATCAATGGCCCAGTTGCTCGCATTGGAGTCTTCAGGTATTTTTGTGTCGCATATGCTGGACACAATCATTCCAATTTACTATTACGAAAACGGCATTTCATAATGGTCCATTGAAGGAGGAGAGTTTAATGTTCAACAACCAGACGGATTTCGTGATCCTGATCATCCAGACAAAGTTTACCGACTAAGGAAACTTTATATGGAATTAAAACTAGCTAATGTTCAGCCCGAAGAAAAGCCTGGTAAGATGAACTACTCAAAATTCCCTGATTTTCAAAGGCTTTACTAAAGGTAACATTGCCCGACCCTATTCACGTAAAATACGGGATGACATTCTAAACTGGTGCAGATTTTAACGTTGATGACATTAATATATTGGTTCCACAAAACCCTAAATTTTAAAAATGTTTTGAAAAATTAATGCACGATTGATTTTGAGATGTTTCTAAATGGGTGGAAAGAAATTCATTTAGGACTTCAATCCACCCAAAGCCCCAACAGCATAGATATTATTTATAATCATCAGGCCAAATATACTTTAAGAGATTCTGAAAAAAACAATGGTATGTAAAAAAAGACAAAGCATTGGTAACAGATCCAGATTGGCTACGAAACTAAATAGATACAGACTGAGTGTGAACCCGTAGACCAAAACTGACACCGTAGCAAAATCGGGTACTCATGTATCTAACATCTTGTAGACTAGACAAGTGCAAGCTATGGTTATTGTGGGCAAGATATTAAGCCAAGACCGAACTGAAAAACACCTCAAAGAGGTTACAAAGGATCTTTACGCTACTTAATCTGGTAATCCGAAAGGTTTCTGGCATTGAACTAACACTTTTTTCAGATGCCGACCAGCGGATTTTGCATTGAAACTCGCAAAAGCACTACCTGAGGAATACAGTTACCTAGGTGATAAGTCTATCACTAGCTGGATGTCCAAAGAAGCATGACTATACTTGCATTGTCATCCGCTAAGGGGTTGGAGTACGAGTCGTTATCAGCAAGTTGTGGGGGGCTCAAAGTAATGTGGATGATTAAATAACTTTAAGGATATATGACTTTAACTACAACAAAAACGTTGTATTGCAGCTCTCAGTCTGCCATAGCAATCCGGGATGTGCAACCCCGTGTGCCCTCCTGCAGCACTCCGTACCAAGCACATCCAGACATGGTATCATTTCATCAAAGAATAGGTTGAAAACGGTAAATTGAATTGTACTTTGTCAGAACTGAATACCATTGGCTGACATGTTTGACTAAAGCCCCTTCTCGAAGAAGGTTTCATATCTCAGTCATGCGAAATTGTATGAATGTTTACTCCAGCAGAATTGGAGGTTCGACAAATGAATCTGCTTTGATGCCTTCTTCAAACATCACATGTACATATTTTTGAAAAAAACAAAAATAACCAAAATATAAAATTTCAAAAAGAAACAACAAAATCAAAAAATCAGAAATGTTTTCAAAAATATTCTTCTCACATGTCTCTTGGAATTGATAACAATTTACGTACCGAGAAATGTTGATTATATCGACACGGGCGTGTAAATAAGTTCGAACAGAGTTTTCAAAAAGCTTTCAAACTTGATCATATCTAATTTTTCTTAATGCTTCTTGTGCAAATATCAGTACGTTACCCGGACTTCAAATAAAGAAAGTCTAATCTATAAAGATAACTTATCTATCAAACGAGAAATACAACTTTTCTCGTCTTCAAAGAGCTGTTCTTACAAGACATTCAAAGTTTTGACTCAAGGAAAAAGATATGGTACGACATAAGTGCGCTACCCTTAGATTGGAAAGAAGTCCTTCTAACATAATGATTCTTCAAAACGTTGAACACAATTTTACAAGAAGTTTCTCACTGACGATTCATAATCAATTTTAAAATTGTGTGTTCAACACTTCCATCTTTCAAGGGGGAGTTTTTCGAAAAACAAATTTTAATGAGTTTGGAATACATCATATCACGACCTTATCTTATGTATTACAAACCCTTCCCAAAAAGTCTCCTTAAATAATAACAAGATAATAATTGACAATTCAATAGAATGATTAGTATAAAGATGACTAAGTGTACAACCTTAATTTTATAACGATTTTACAACTTGTATCCTTTTATTGGTGACCAAACATATGAAAAATTGAGGAGGACAAGATGAACTAGTTTCAAATAATTCATGCTAAGCTATATCATATTTACCCTCATGTCCTTTCAAGACAAATTTTAATCACCAAGTATTTTAAAAACTAAGTGACTTAAATTTAAAATAAGGGGAGAAATGTAATTAAAATGTTATCTAAAAGACCACAAAAAGTGCTATTCGAAAAGGTTATATGGTTTCATCTTATACCCAACATCTTACTTTCACGACGATTCTGAAGTCATAGGGTGGTAAGGTTTGTATTTTGTCCTATGTAATCCAACCAGAACCGGAGGGATCTACCAAATGACACTCCATAGGTAGAAATAGCAATCCTTATGTGATGATTGGAGTATGAATGTGTATAAGGGAAGAAATGCAACTAAGAATGAGCTACACTGGAACAATCACAACAAGGTGTTAGTAATGACGTCTTGGTAAGCATAGAAGGGGTGACTGAATAAAAAGAAATGTATGTATAACGGGTGAAAAGAAAAGAAGCCACTCACTTCAACTAAGTCAGAAACCCGGGTCAAAACATAAGCTGTCAGAATCACAATGTTGTTGCTGACATTGAGGACTACATCATGGACCAGTGATGCAATGCACAACCCCTTATCCTGCCAGCCATACGGTTTCTTCTCAAAAGAAACTTGCCCATTAGTCACGGAGATACACACGACTTTCGATTGACTTTCCTCACGTCCGAGTTAGTATGATAATGAATAGTGGCTATCTGCATTGCCAGCCTCCGATTACTAAAAACTCAAAACGCACTACTCGAGTCTAGAGCCAAGAGATCATACAAAAAATCGCATAGGACACATTCCATGACAAACACTGTGTTAACATCATCAAGTTCACAATCGTTTGACAAGATCCAACTCATTACCTTGTGATTCTGCCAGAACATTCAGAGTGATACTCTTTAGTATTCACAATGACGAATGAAAATCCTGCTTGAGCCAGGCATCCAACAAGCCTTGGTAGGTGACATAGCGAGATTCATATGAAGTCAAACTGTGCAACTGGAAAGAATCGATGGTGCGATTCAATGGTATCAAACTTGTACCAAGTAAATGAATTGACGACAAAATCAGAAAGATAGTAACTATCTGATTTCACTCTTACGTGTTTTGTCTGCTTTGAGACTTTCCGGTAAGGAAGAACAAGCAAGCATGGTAAATCTGATACATCTATGTTAGAAGACCCTACGCTTTGAGCTGGAAACACCGTCAGACTTAAGGATTGTCTTTAATCTACCTAATAACATGAACAAAATATTTATACTGTAAAATGGTCCTCAACGGAACCGGAGGTTAATCTAACCAAATCCGGACGAATGACAAAGCCATATTCGTCACGAAGAGTCCGCTTTATTGCTAACTGTTTTATTTCAGTAAAGATACATTAAAGATGGAGATGGTGAATGCCACTCATTCCCATCGAAGTTCGGATTCATTACCACCTGCTCATGCTCACACTAACAAAGACATTTCTATAAGCAACAAAAACTCCAAGAATCATGCAAGCCTCAAGAAATTAAAGACAGACTTCCGCTAAACTCTGATATTAAGTCAACTCCTCATAAATCAATCTTCAGGGGAGATTATAAAGAGAAGCTTTCAAGATGATCATAGTAATGACATGTTGGTCAAGACAAAAGATCACAAGGTAGGCAAAGACGTTTAAAGACAAACAAGGATAAAGACTTAAAGATCTGGAACAAAAGACAAAGTCCGAAAGACAATGACAAAGGCACAAGAATCAAATATCACAAAGCATGAAGGATCAAGCTACAACTAATAAAAGACCAAAACATAGACTCAAGAACTAAACGACAAAGCAATCTCAATAAGTCCAAGATGTAAGGATTCAATAGACCATCGGCTTCGGAGAATTGATTTAAAAAGGGGTTCGAGTGGGGTAATTTACGTAGGTGGTGGGGCCTCAAAATATTAAGGTCGCACAAGAAACTCGTCTTTATTTATCGATCGATGTAATTGGGCTAAAAAGTGGAGTCGGCTCAGTGAAATAATCTAATATTGGTATACGTTGCGGGCTTAAAGCCCAAAAACCCGAGCTGTCCCAACAATGCTACACAAGGCGTCACCCTATAAGCAATAAACAATAGAAATACCCCTCTCACACTCTTGGAGAGGGTGTTGGTATATTTTGGTTCCAATTGTATTTTTCACAAGGTAACAACCCCATTTTGTTTCTCTAACTTCTCTTTCTAGTTTTCTCTCCTAAAATTCTTTCTTTCTTCTACCTTTCGTATGCTTTCTTATCATTGATTCAATACATATTTGTATGGAAGTGAAATGATATTATAGTGGTACCGACATTATTGTATCTTGCTGATGTACTTCTCTTGTTTTGGATGTTAATTTTATAAGTTATCTTCAATGTTGGTTTGCGTAGCTATGTGTTTGTATACTTGTGAGGAAAAGCATTAGATGGTAAGACAAACAGTAGAGTTTATATGTCATGTCTTTTAGCAACTTAATAAAACCTGTGTGATCGGGATTAATGGAAAGTGATAAGCTTTAGTAGTGTTTTACCATCTTTCTGTATATTTTAGTTTATTTCTCCATATCCTTTGCTCAAAGTGCTGAGTAAAAGCTCTTAATTCTCGCTTTTTATGTAGAACTGTAGGAGAAATGCTTGGGAAAAGTCTCGATTGTAGCTTTATCGATGCTGATGATTTCCATCCGCAATCAAACAAAGGTACAAAAACAACAATCTTCATTGTAATGAGTTCTCTTAGTATCACATTCCAATATTATTTCAATGAAAACATATATATGTCATAAACTATTAACAATATCTCAAATATTTATTTTCCTGCATCTTTATTGTTTTTGTAATGATCATGGTCATTTGTGAAACTCGTAATATATCTAATAAAACAGAGAAGATGAAGAACGGGGTCCCTTTATCAGACCAAGACCGAACCCCATGGCTTGAAACGCTTCGGGATATCGTAAAAGATTACTTAGTCAGTGGCAAGACTGCAATTCTTGGGTGTTCTGCACTCCAAAAGCACTACAGAGACATTCTTAGGTCTGCTGATCCAAATTTTCAAGAGGGTGTACATGATGTGTGTTTTGTGAAGTTTGTTTTGTTGGATGTTAGGGTTAATGTGCTTATGGAGCGAGTACAGAAACGGGAAGCTGAAGGGAAGCATTTCATGCCAGCTGAACTGCTGCAATCTCAGATAGATCTACTTATGGTTGATGATTCAGAAGGGATAATAAAAGTTGATGCATCTTCAAGGCCTGAAGCTATTGTGGACTATATAAAACTGTCGTTTTTCTGATCAAGAATGACATTAAGATTAGTTCTATTTGCGTACAGATATTCTTGTTGTATTGCTATAATATGTGTATCTTTTAATGAGAAACGATGTGTCACAAAATAAGTTATATGAATACGAAGTTTGTATAAGGATATACCAATTAGATCAGATGTCTAGAAGCTGTGAAGATTGAATTTTTTTACCAAGACTGATCAAGTAACATCTGGTACCTCATGAGGAGCTGGTTTCGTGTTTAGATTTTCGTACAGATATACCAACTCCTTTGAGTGATACCATTTATTTATCTCTTGAGTTGCATGGTTTCTTGAACATGGTTTCATATGTATATTTTTTGGAATGGACGTTGTTGAACAATTGATGAATCGGGACAAGGTTGAAATATGGAGAAATAGTTGATATGTGTATATCTAAAGGCACTTTTAGTTAGCTTAAACTAGAGGTTCGTGTGCATCAAAAGAAACTATATAAACATAGGTACTCAGTGAGACTCGGTAAGGTATGCGAGTGTCGACAACTCAAACATAATACATTGCTTTGGCGAGATTATTTATTAGTGTTATTGACTTGTTCGTTTAGATCAATCATATAGTATAACTTTGACCAACCGCTATGTGCTGCTTCAATAAAGAAGAAATGAACAAGAATAAGTAGGAAAAAGTATGCAAAGACCAAATAGGTCTAACCCTAACATTTGATAATGCTTTTTTTCCAAGATTAAGTCATCTCTTATTTCATTCTTGGAACTTGGTATTATATACATATACTATATTTCAGTTAAAACTATGTCGTTTTGACATAGTGCTACAGTAACCGGCCCATCGGGCTCTCACTTTGGGCCGGCCCATTTGACATTTTTTTTTTGATTTTTTCTTTTTCTTTAACTACACAACTTTAAAAAAAAATTGTTCGGCACAAAATAGGAAACAAAATTACAAAAGTACTTATTTATTCAGATCAAAAAATATCCGTGACATGAGACCAAACACATAAGCCCATATAAAAAAAAGAAACTATTGCACAAAATAAAAAAAAATAAAAACTTACTCGGCACAAAATAAGAAAAAAAATTACAAAAGTATTGATTTATTCAGATCAAAAAGTACTCACGACATGACGCCCAACACATAAGCCCATATAAAAAAACTATTAAACACGAGACCGAAAAAATAAAGCCGCACAAAATAAAAAAAATAAAAATTTAACGCTCGCATCAACGCGCGAACAATCATGCTTAACACATATTTACCCTTATATACATATATTATATTTCAGTTAAAACTATGTCGTTTTGACATAGTGCTATAGTAACCGGCCCATCGGGCTCCCACTTTGGGCTGGCCCATTTGACATTTTTTTTCTTTAACTACACAACTTAAAAAAAAATTGCTCGGCACAAAATAGGAAACAAAATTACAAAAGTACTTATTTATTCAGATCAAAAAATATCCGTGACATGAGACCAAACACATAAGCCCATATAAAAAAAAGAAACTATTGCACAAAATAAAAAAAATAAAAACTTGCTCGGCACAAAATAAGAAAAAAAATTACAAAAGTATTGATTTATTCAGATCAAAAAATACCCACGACATGACGCCCAATACATAAGCCCATATAAAAAAAACTATTAAACACGAGACCGAAAAAATAAAGCCGCACAAAATACAAAAAAAAAAATTAACGCTCGCATCAACGCGCGGACAATCATGCTTAACACATATTTACCCTTATATACATATACTATATTTCAGTTAAAACTATGTCGTTTTGACATAGTGCTACAGTAACCGGCCCATCGGGCTCCCACTTTGGGCCGGCCCATTTGACATTTTTTTTTGATTTTTTCTTTTTCTTTAACTACACAACTTTAAAAAAAAATTGCTCGGCACAAAATAGGAAACAAAATTACAAAAGTACTTATTTATTCAGATCAAAAAATATCCGTGACATGAGACCAAACACATAAGCCCATATAAAAAAAAGAAACTATTGCACAAAATAAAAAAAAATAAAAACTTACTCGGCACAAAATAAGAAAAAAAATTACAAAAGTATTGATTTATTC
This sequence comes from Tanacetum coccineum, assembly GCA_026074375.1. Taxonomy (NCBI): domain Eukaryota; kingdom Viridiplantae; phylum Streptophyta; class Magnoliopsida; order Asterales; family Asteraceae; genus Tanacetum; species Tanacetum coccineum. Next base: position 20,567 of record BQNB010038563.1, on the reverse strand, counting down.
AGATCAAAAAGTACTCACGACATGACGCCCAACACATAAGCCCATATAAAAAAACTATTAAACACGAGACCGAAAAAATAAAGCCGCACAAAATAAAAAAAATAAAAATTTAACGCTCGCATCAACGCGCGAACAATCATGCTTAACACATATTTACCCTTATATACATATATTATATTTCAGTTAAAACTATGTCGTTTTGACATAGTGCTATAGTAACCGGCCCATCGGGCTCCCACTTTGGGCTGGCCCATTTGACATTTTTTTTCTTTAACTACACAACTTAAAAAAAAATTGCTCGGCACAAAATAGGAAACAAAATTACAAAAGTACTTATTTATTCAGATCAAAAAATATCCGTCACGACATGACGCCCAATACATAAGCCCATATAAAAAAAACTATTAAACACGAGACCGAAAAAATAAAGCCGCACAAAATACAAAAAAAAAAATTAACGCTCGCATCAACGCGCGAACAATCATGCTTAACACATATTTACCCAAATTTCATAAAATTATAATAAAAAAACCCAAATAGCAAAAAAAACAACCTTTAAACACATAACTTTTAAAAAATTAGCACACGCAAACCACACTTATAAAACTTTGAAATCTTACCATACAAATTTTAAAAAAAACACCCATGATAAAAGAAACACCGCCCCGCAGCAACGCGCGGGCAACTATGCTTGTTTAAACAATAATTGAAAGCCAATTACACGTCTTATGCCCGGAAATAGCAACAAAATGTAGTTCACGGAGTCGTTCGTAACGGCCCACTAAACCGAAGATATTTTACGCTGTGTTCTCGAGTTACTTCATTAAAGAAAAGGAAATGAAAGAAAAGGAAACACTTTCCTCCCAAAATTGGGAGGAAACACTTTCCTTCCAAATAACACTAAATTTCCTTTCATTTCCTTCCATTTTCTTTCTTAAGTAATACTCGAGAACACAACATGGGCCGTTTCATTTTCACTTTCCTTTCCTTTTCTTTAATGAAGTAACTCGAGAACGCAGCGTAAGTACAACTTATAAAAGAAATAGACCCTAACAATCACTTTTGATTGGGTCTAAATTTGATGCACTTTACAGCTCCCCCCCATATTCAAAAAAGTTCTCTTGTCCTCAAGAGCAGAGCTAGTCTTCTGGAATTACAGTATGTACAGATACTTGATCGCCAATGCCTTTACGAAGAAGTGAAACATAGAAAACCAGATGGATTTTACAACTTACAGGTTATTCCAACTTGTATGTCACTCCCCAAATCCTTTCCATAACTTTGTATGGCCCGAAATAACAACTTACATCCCTTTCTCTTGGCTATTGATGTTTGGTGATAGTATTGCAGGTTGAGATAAACGAGGCCACCAACTGAAAACGCAAACTGAAGCTCCCAATGTTTTGAGTTATAAGATTCTTTATTCGATTATGAGCAACAACAATATACTCTCGGGCATCTTTGGTAATGCTATCACAGTTTAACTATTCCTCCTCTATTGACTCGAGCTTTGATGTGCCCGGAACATATTAAATTAGCGAAGGTGTTACTCGGCCATAAACCAGCTCGAACATGGTTCGTTTAATGGTTGAATGAAGGCTTGTATTATAACAATATTCTACCCAGGCTAGCCACTTCAACCAACCACGAGGATGAGAACTAAAAAAACAACGGAAGTACATTTTCATTATCTTATTAACAACCTCGGTTTGGCCATCCATTTGAGGATGGTAGGTTGAACTAAAGTTAAATTCAGTTCCATTTAGTTGGAACAACTCCTTCCAAAACCCACTTGTGAAGACTCAATCCCTATCACAAACAATGGATTTCGGCATCCCATGTAGTCTGAATATGTGATCTAAAAAAACCTTAGCAACACTTTTAGCGGTGTACGGGTGTGATAGAGCTATAAAGTGGGCATATTTAGATAGATGATCTATTTTTGTTGTTTTCTCATCCGATTTGGCAAACCATATATGAAATCCATTGATTTAGACATTAGCATGCATGTTGTGCAACACATTTTCTTTTTTATGCATGATCCTCGAGAGCCTCACTTGACAGCTCTCAAGCACATCCTGCGTTACGTTGAAGATAAATTGGATTTTGGTTTACAGTTATATGATTCTTCTTCTACATCTTTAGGTGCTTATTTTGATGTTGATTGGGTGGGATGCGCCACCACTAGACGATCCACATCTCGTTATTAGGTTTTCTTAGGGGATAATCTTCTCCCGTGGTCTGCAAAACGTTAACACACTCTTTCTTGCTCTAGTGCTGAATCCGATTACATGAGGGTGGCAAATGCAGTTGCTGAGACTGTTTTACTTAGTGAGTTACATTCACCTCTTCACCATGTTATTCTTGTCTACTGTGACAACGTGATTGTTATACACTTGACTGTGAATCCAGTTCGACACCTGCTGACGAAGCACATAGAGATTGATATTCATTTTGTTCTTGATATGGTTGCTCGATGTCAGATTCGAGTTCTTAATGTGGCATCACGTTATCAATATGTCGATATCTTCACTAAGGGCTTGCTTTCTACTTTGTTTGAGAAGTTTCGTACCAGCTTGAGCGTGCGGGCCCCTCCCGCTCCAACTGCAAGGGAGTGTTAGACTTTAGCATTCATGCCTTATGGGCTCTATTATTCATTATTAGGCTTATCTGATATCTATAATACTCCTATGTAATTACATATTGTAATTGGTCATTAGTTGAATGCAAGCAATATATTATTCCAATAGATATATCTTCCCAAATTCGGTTAGGAATGGGTAAGGACAGAAGTAGACCTGCAGGGGACAAATTTTCAGCCTTATGTCGTTGACACACATCACAAGCACGAATAAATTCTTAGAACTCTTCTCCTCAATGCCTTGCAATAGAAGGTCTCTCAAATACGGTGAATAGTTTTATGGAACCCCTCGTGAATGCTATTATCAAATCGCGCAATGATAACTTGTAACAAAGAGGAATCATTATCAAGGTATATACGACCCTTAAAATAGAAAACTCCATCCTGAAAATTACACGGGCATACAACTTCACCCATATAGATTAGTTCAATAACCTTTTGAGTGTTTAGGTAAGATCAGTGCTCTTCTTTAATTACATCCGATCAACCAGGAACCAGTAGAGTAATAACCCTCACACTACCAAGATCTTCATTCTTTCGGGAAAGCGCATCAGCCACAACATTTACACTGCCCTTTTTATATTCTACAACAAAGTCGAACCCCATAGGCTTAAAAAACCAACACTGTTGAGCAGGTGAAATAATTTCCTGTGTTTATAAGTGCTTAAAACTCTTATGGTCTTTTCTCACCACAAATTTTCTACCAAGAAGATTAGGTCTCCACTTTTGTACCACTAACACCAATGACCGTTTATTTATTAATTGAACGAACATGAACAAAATTTTGTGCTCGTTTAATTAAATGAACAGACATGAACGCATGCCTCGTTCGTTCATTTAGGTTCGTGAACATCCGATTATATGTGCGTTTATATATGTTTATTTGTTTATATTCAATATCGTATATTTATATAATATACTATTCGTAAAATAGACAAACTTAGACAAACGAACACACAAAAAAGAAGCGTTACAATATTTTAGATATTTTGTGCTTGTTTTTATACGTTCGTTTATGTTCGTTTAACACCTTAATGAACGAACATGAATATTATTATTTTTTATTAATGAATGAACACGAACAAGTAATTCAGTTCGTTTAAGCATTCGTGTACGTTCATTTGTAAGTGCTCGTTCGGTTCGTTTACAGCCCTACCCCTTAGCATTCTCAATTTCGTCACTTCCACCCTATTTTCTTGGGCTTTTGTAATTGTCCAACACTCTGATCTGTACAACATGGCTTCCAACCTATTTCCTTTAGCTTCAGAGGGACATTTCTATCACATAAGACTCTTGTGACTGCCCTTCACTTTAACCAGGCTATTTTAATATGGGAGGATACGTCTTCATTTATCCTCCCCGAGTTGTGAATCATCCATCCAAGATATCTAAAAGACTCCTTTGGTTGTAAGATCATGTCTCCAATACAATTTTTCACTTCTTCGTTGTGGGAGATCTCAATGCTACTGAAGTCACACCTTAGATATTATGTCTTCTCTTGGTTGACCCATAGGCCATTGTCTTCTAGATCCTCTCTCCAGTTCTCAAGTATGTTGTTTAATCCTTCTGCCAATTCTAAAACAAGTATAATGTCGTGAACCAATATCACGGTTTAATTTTCCAAACAAACACTACTTTAAACCTTAAAGCTTTCTGTGATAGGGACTGGGCAAGCTGCAGTTTCTCAAGAAGACCAGTCACTGGCTATTGCATCTTTCTAGGATCTTGTCTCATTTCCTGGCAATCAAAAAAGCAGACAATGGTATCCATAAGTTCAACTGAAGCAGAGTACATGGCACTAGAAGATGTTACTTGTGAACTGTCATGGATAAAATGTCTCTTCAAAGATTTGGGAATAATTATCAATTCTCATACTACTATTTATTGTGACAATGCTTAAGCTATTGCACTTGCTTCTAATCCAGTTCAGCATGCAAGGACAAAACATATAAAAATAAACCGTCATTTTGTGAGATACAAAATTAAACAGGCCTGGTTATGCCTACTTTCATTCGTACCCAGCACCAACTTGCAGATTTCTTAACTAAAGGTCTATCCAAAGCTCATCACTACCAATGTTTATCCAAGTTTGGCATATGTGATCCTTACACATTGCCAACTTGTTGGGTGGGGGTAATGGCTCATCTAGAATAAACACGGTTTCAAGAACTAAAGTGAATCATCTCAAGAACAAGCAAATCAAGCACAAGCAACAAAGAAGCATAATAAGTGTTATGATTCAATGTAACACTGTTTAGTGTAATAGTGTAATGCTTTCTTAGTGTAGCTTATAGTTTGGCAATGATTAGTTAGCTTAGTCAAAGTAGTTCTTAGTTTAGTCAACGCATTTTTAAATTGTATAAATAGTGTTCATTCCCTCTCATTTGTATAAGTTCACGAAATAATCATTTTCCTTAAATTCTATCTAATATTTGCTTCACATAAAAAGTATTCGTTGAATTCAGAAACATTTTTATTAACTTTTGTAGATACCATTTTTACAACTTCCATTCACTTTCGATATGGTTGATTCTGACGATGAAGCAATTATCTCTTTTGATGAAAGCTTACGAGCACCATCAAACATTGCAACAAAATAGCTCACATTCCACGTAAACGGACTTATAGACCGTGAGAACGAGTAACCGCATAAAACGATTTGATGTGTGATTATTTTATTGAATCAATGAATTACTTGGAAATTTATCCACACTGAGCTACTTGTTTCAAGTCATATTTGGTGGCACGATAATAAAACATTTGAAGTTAAAGAGAAAATTAGAAAGTGTAAGAAATGATGCCGAAGCTTTTAATGTACTCCAAAAATGTTGGAAAATTATACAACAACCGGACGAGCTTAGACTATTAAGAAGATACAGTTTTAATAAAAAGATATAAAGTTTAGAGTGTGTTCAATGTATATTATATTGGACACTTAGCGATATAATTCATAATATAATGTTATTCGGTATACAAAGTAGCCCACGGTGGATATATCTCCGGGTATTTTCTTGATTCAATAACTTAGTCGTGCATCAAACCATTTTCGGCGATTCCTCGTGCTCGAGGTCTATAACTCCATTTACGTCAACTTTAAGGCTGTGTTTGTTTTTGATAAAAACATCTGAAACACATCTGACTCTGACCAGTCAGACGTGATCAGAGTTTTTGGTCGTTTGTTTTTTTGTGTAAGTCAGACGGCGGTAAGTGGTTAGACGTCTGACTGAGTAAGATGTGTTGCCAACCTCTTAGTAACTCTGAACCTTATTATACCCGTGAAGATTGAGGTCACTACAAGACCATTTCAAGTCGAAAACCACAAGAGCATGTTAAAATGGCTGTGAATGGTTATTGTGCTTCGTGAGGTTGACAAAAAGATATCCAAGATTTCATCCTTGAAGATATGAGATGGAAGAGAGGGTTGGTGTGAGTGTGATTTACGATATGTGTGTAAAGAGATAAAAGAAGAAAAGAATTGTCCTCTTTAGTTTAGTTTCAAAATGTGTGTTTGCCTTTTCTTGTGATAATAGCTGTCAATGTTAACGTGAGGTTTAATAGGGTTTTTTTTTTTATCATAGTGGCTGAGTTTATTAGGGTTATATCTTAGGTTTGGGCTAGTTTTCTCTTAGGTGCCGTTTGGTTCATCAATTTGAAATTACGAAATTTTAAATTCTAGGAAATTTAATTTCTTGAGAATTTAAAATTTCGTAATTTAAAATGCCTACGCATGTTTGGTTGACAGAATTTTATAATTTTTTGAAATCAGTCATTTTGTTTATTATTGCAACTTTTTAGGGAGGGACGGATAGGGCTGTCAAAAAACCCGACCCGACCCCGATTAAGCCTATTCGGGTCGGGTTACGCGGGTAAAAAAAATTATTCGGGTCAACCCGAGTAACCCGAATACTAAATAGGGTCGGGTATCGGGTTGAAATTTTTGGTAACTCGGTTTCGGGTCGACCCGATTGATCCAAATAAATATCTTTCTAAAATAAATTTTAGAGTAAACTGCAAAAATCATCCCTGTGGTTTGTAGTTTGTGGCACTAATCATCCCTAGCCGATACTATTGACACTAATCATCCCCGAGTAGTGAAATGTTCAGCAAAAATCATCCCTAGAGGGATGATTTTTGCAAAACTTTTTGTTAAACTTTTTGCAAAAATCATCCCCAATAAGGATGATTTTTGCCGAACATTTGCCACTCAGGGATGATTAGTGCCAATAGTATCGGCTAGGGATGATTAGTGCCACAAACTACAAACCACAGGGATGATTTTTGCAGTTTACTCTAAATTTTATACATTTTCTATATAAACGATGATAAAAAAATCAATTTTATTACGTTTTACTTATATTCGGGTTGACCCAAACCCGAACGGACCCGACCCGAGTTGACCCGAACCCGTACGACCCGATCCAAGTTGACGCGACCCGAATTGACACGAACCCTACTAACCCGAATTCAAATAGGGTCGGTTTCGGGTATGAAATTTTTAACCCTGACTCGACCTTGACCCGACCCGAATGTGACCAACCCGACCCGACTAAAGTGATGGATATCCTTTGATTTAAAAAAACAACAAACCAAGAAAAAATAGAATAAAAACAACTAGAAAAAAAGTTTATATTTTTTTTCCAAGTAAATGAAAAGTCTTCACTTTTTGAAGCCATTTTAATTTTTCCCATTTTGGCAATTCATAGAATTTTAAATTCCCCCATTTGTGTTACCAAATACAATATTTGGAGGAAATTAAAATGCAAATACCATGAATTCCCCCTAATATACCCCAATCAAACGGCACCTTAAGGTATTAAGTTTGGGCCAATTTTAGTAGCATATCAATTATTGAATTTTGGTGTTATAGTAATGGTTGTATGTTGCTAAAAAAATTAGTAATTGTTGTATTTTTCATGTAAGTCGGATATAACTAACGTGCTAGTTTAAATGAAATCGAAAAAAAGTGTTAACCGCAACACGTTCATCGTTCATTGACAAAGTATGAATCGAAACCGTATGTTTGTGAATTTCAAGATTAATTTTCTTTTCCTAAATATTCATTCTCAAATATACAATCAAGCTACTCACTAATCGTATTATTATGATTTAATATATGTTTAAAAAAGGATAATTAAAACCATTCAAACAATTATAAAAAACAAACAAAATTATTTTATTCTCATTCAGACTTTATAACCACATCTTACTAGTAAGATGTGGTAGTCAGATTCAGACCCAAAACATCTTAACGAAACAAACAACACTTTAAGTTGTTTTTGGTGCAATGCTTGATGGTGCTCGTAAGCTTTCATCAAAAGAAATAACTGCTTCAATCTTCATCATCAATATTAGCCAATTAAATACCTGGAGATTTATGCACCGTGTACTACGTTCTTCAAATCTTATTTGGTGGCACGAAAAAAAAACATTTTTCAAGTTTAATAGAAAACAAGAATGTGTAAGAAAGAATACCAAACGTGCTGTTGATGTTCTCCAAAAACGTTAAAGAATTATATAGCAAACAGATGGGCTTACTATCAACATGATACGATTTTAAACAAATATATTTGTTAAAATTTTAAACCTATTAAAACTTATAAAAACCGATAATTTTACATTCAAGTTTAAATTTAAGATTAAATTTTTGGGAAAAAAAATCATCAAATAGTAATGAAGTTTCATTAGTGTTCTAATTTACTCACTCATACTTTTTTTGATGAGGTTTAACCACTCAATTTTCATAAGTGTTTCATTCCTATGTAATTTTAAATTTTTTGTAGCATTCTTTGATGACATGGACATTTTTTATGACATACACATTTTGTGTTGGTGACATGGATATATGAGTTGGCAAGAATTTGTTTTTTTTCTTCTATCAAATAATACACCTGATAACATTTCACGACTGCCAAAATCTATATTAGATGATGAAAGAGTCTTCAAGCAAGAAAATGAGTAATGGGCCTTTTTGCTAGTATCAGCTTTACATAACAACTATAAGAAAAGTGGTATATAAAAGGCCACATCAATTAGTTAGACAAGTGAAAATAACTTTAATACGTTAACAAGCTAATCAATGATGATATACGTAACCACAATAAATAAATTTTCTACACTCATTGTTAGGAAAATGAGAACTTGATGAAAGTAGCCAAGTTTGATACAAATGATAACTTGATGACAGTATTACATCCGATGGTGGCCTTTACAGCTCTTTAATGTGCTAAGACTTTATATGGATCCATTTTTAGTTCATATACTAAACCATTAGGGGATTGTGATAGTTTGTTTCTTAATAGCAAGGACAAAAATGAAAATCAGCTGGTTCTCTTGGAAGTTTTAGATCCCTTTATAGCTTTTTGAGAAACCTCTTTTCAACTACAAACAAAAGGAAATCTTCATATATGTCATAATTTTGCAGAAGGTTGAGCAGTATTCGAGATTTGTATTTATTTATTCCAACCCATTTCAGTCAATTACATCTTATTTCTCGAATGATTTTACCAAAGGCTATATTTATTTGTTTTATCTTTTTACAAACACTTATTTTTGCCTACTTATATATCCATGTCACCAACACAAAATGTCCATGTCATCAAAGAATGCACAAAAAAATTAAAAATTACATAGAAATGAAACACTTATGAAAGTTTAGTGGTTAAACCTCACCAAAAAAAGTATGTGAGTAAATTGGAACACTAATGAAACTTCATTACTATTTCATGACTTTTTCCTTACATTTTTCTATAAAGTTTTGTTCTTAAATGTTAACTATATATCTCATAATATGTTCCCACGAGTGATTTTGAGCGTTAGTTAAATCTTTGTATAGAGCAAGAGAATGTGATGAATTCACATGCACAATCATCTTTTTTTTTTTTTTAAATAAACCTGTTAGCCTTACCGTAGCGGACAGTGACACCCTACGGTTTGAATACGGCTCGTGACGATGTAAGTAAACATTATAGAGAGATGAAATTATGTGTATGTAGAAGTGATGAAAATTCATACTGTTCATTGTGTAAGTTAAGGTCTTCTTTGTATAAGAGAACGATAATATTAGGGTTTCCTTATATTTTGTTTTATAGTTAGTGGCCAGAAGTAGTGGAGTCCGTGGTCCCTTGTAGGCAAAGGTTCTGTTATTACGTGTGTACGGACGCATGTTGTGCTTCCGTGGACGGAAGTTATCCTATGCGTTAGGTCACGGCTGTCGTTTTTGCCTGATGTCCGCAGTGACCAATGCAGGATTCGGGTTTTAGTTTTCGGCCTTCATGAACAACTGCCGATGTTCGGGCCCAGAAGCACAAGTGTAGTGTGGCCAAGCCCGAGAGGCCTGTTATGCATACTAATATAAAACTTGTCCACCTCATGTCTATGTATGATATTGCCTGCGGACCATGTCCTGCGGTCGTATGCGTTAATGCAAATATGATGATCAATTGCTAGATTCCGGTTTCATTACGTTAATGGTTTGCCGAATCTCTGCTAGTTCACATGTATTAATCCGCAAAGCATCTTACCAATGTTGGTGAAGTTCTACGTGTGAACGTGGGCAGACCGTTTGTCTTCTTATTTTCCTGACTGATGTGAGTTAATTTCAAAGTGTTTTAACTGCTCCCTAGGCGATAACTCATCTGTTTCTGTTCCATATGAGTTGATTTACACGTCGACATCATTCTGGCTTGTGCGGTATGGTAATAAATATACACATGTATATAAATAAACCCTTGTGTTTTGTACCTGTTTCACTTTTCCACAATCTACTTTCCACCATAGTTGATTTCTTCAAGCTATTCATCTTTAGCATAGTTTCCGCACAGAATCGTCTTTCTTTTTTTAGGGTTTTTCAAAATTCAGGTTAGCATTTTCCTTCATTCAACCTCCCAAATGGCTAACTTTTCTGCTAAATATTCTATTATGACCCAAGAAATGGTGTAGATAGGATTTTTGCGAAAGCTTGTCTATTCCGGGTTGAGGCTCATCCCATTCTTCTCTGGGGCGTGATAAAAAATAGTGCCCATGTTCCCAGCGGTAAAGTAGGCGTATTACTAAGATTTTTTACGTTTGAAGGTTATAGGATTTCGTTTTACAACAGTTTTTTATGGCCGTCCTTAAATACTTACGTGTTGAATATTTATCAAGTATGCCTTTTGGCGCCGGCCGGGACTGTCCTTTTGAAGTTCTGAGCGTGTTCTCGAACTTTCTCCCCGCATTTGTGACCCGTGTTCCGCGCTTTCTACACCCAGCTTCGTTTAGTGTCGCATTAGTTTCCTTTAGCTAAACGTTCTACAGTGCACAGTCTTGTTTTCCAAAACCCCCGGATTCCATAAAAAATTGGGCGGACCACTTTTTCTGGGTTGACTCTTGCGTATTTCCCATTTCTGTCCCTTTATATACGGGAGGTGTAATAGAAAAGTACCCGGTTCCCCATCTTACTGCTCGTCAAGAGTAGACCGTTAAACTTCTTGAAAGCCATAAGGCTCCTTACGCCCCAACCTGGTATCGGACGTGCTTCTTATGCCTTGTGGTTTTTTTTGGGCCAAGTACTATCCTTTTTGACGACAAGTCTTATCCGGTGAATTTTTGTGGTCCTGCGTGAAGGAGTAGGTGTTATTTCCTTTAGTCAGTGTATTTTATATTATAAAGCCTGATTACTTGATGTTTATTTTGCAGATATGGGCTTGTTGGATTTTATCAAGACTGCTGACCCTCGGAAGGTCTGGGCGATGGAGGTTCAGAAGGGAGATGATCAAGTGACATTGCTAGAGAGTACCCGACATTGCTTCATGCCCCTAGTGATTCCTGCGGCTGGAGTAGATGTTCTTATTAACGTCCGACGGATATCCCATGACTCCGACTGAAGATGGCAGGAATCTAAGTGTTGTGAAGGGATTATAAAAAGGAGGAATCCATGCTTTATCTGAGTTGGCGGATACCGGTTGTGAGGGTTTTACGGCCTATGGTGATTGGCTAGAGTGCATGAGGATGGTTGTCACAGAGCAACCTAAAAAGATTAAAGAAGAAAATGACTGACAAGTAGCAGCGACGTTCTCCTGCTAAGAAGTTGAGAGGTATCACTTCCCTGGCTTCTCGGTACCGGAGGTAAAACCCTTGCTGGTTTGGAGCAGATTATGCGGCAGGTATCGTTTGTTGTTAGGGAACAGTCTGCTACTCCTCTGTTGCTCACTCCTCTAGAGAAAGTGAAAGCTTTGGAGATTTATCTGCCCAAGCGGGAGCCTCTAGATCCTGCCATACTTGTGGAGTGGTATGATATACGAATCATTAAGTGCTTTTTGAAATTCCGCACCTTTTCCTAATTGTTGTTTTTTTGTTTATCTTACAAGATCTATCTCAGGCACTTATGAGTGCGACGGTAGATACCTGCCGCTGCCACCACAACCATCACAAGGCAAAGTCGCCGCGGTTGTTAATCGGGATCTGCTGCGTCTCTTATCCAGCATGAGTCGGAAGGGTTAGCTCTGATGTATCTTTTTATGAGCTCGATTGCTGCTAGTTCATTTCTAAGGCCGAAGCTTTGGTATGTGCCCTAGGTGGAACATTACTAATTGATCTGTTGTTGGAAGAATGGCTTCTTCCTGTCGTACCCTTGGGATAAGACCGCGTTATGCTCCCTACGCCCTTATTCTCTGATCTCAGTTCCAATGGATGTGATCACATTATATACGGATAGTTTAATGTAGGATGGCTGGCACGGCAAATATGCCTTGGCGTTCGGAGGGTGATTTAGACGTCCCGTGCGGAGCATGAGTTGGAGCTTAAGAAAATCAATGCCTTAGTATGCTGCACGTGGTAAGGTGTTGGAGAAGAAAGATCAGAGTATCCTCAGTTAAAGTCTCAGGTGGGCGGAAAAAAGATGGCTGATGAAACCGTAGAGGTTTGTCCATCTGCGTGACCAAGTTTCTTCATCTATCGGGGGAGAAGTCTGCTTTGGCTGCGAGAGGGTGTCACCTCTTAAGGTCACCACTACTCAGAAAAGACCCATGTCATCTCCTTGCTTGACTCTGTGCCACTCATTTGAGCCTCCATTGGTATGATGCCGGGTTGGCATGTACTGAGGCCCGGGCACTAAGATTGCTCTTTATTGCCGTTTTATACTGTGCCGTGATTGATAGGACTTGCTTCTGAGGTATGGTCCGCACCTTTTATTCCGCATCGGATAATTATTTTATATATATATATATTTATTATTTATATAGTACTATATATATATAATATATATATTTTGATAATATATACTATGATATATATCAATTACAGGTTTTGCTTTGCAGGTGTTCTTCTCTGCGTGTTGGTTTTAAGGATTTAAATACGAGAAATGATAATTCCGAGCAGGTGAAGATGCTAGGCTCAGGAATGTTACAACCGTTGGTGACCGAGCTTGAGGCCACGTGATGGATATCTTCGGCTAGTCTGGAGAGAGGAATTTTATCCCACTCTACTTGACTTTTTTGACAGAAGGAGTGGCTCCTGACCATGGAATACAACTTGTTTCTTATATGTGCTTGAAATCTTCAGAGTACTTGATGGCATTTCTTTGGTCACGCTTTGGGCGGGCCAGTGATTTTGGCAATGCAAGATGTTTAGAGGTTCCGGTCTTGAGCATGGCGTCTGCGAGGAGAGTTTTTCGTTAGTTGATGCTTATTAACCCGGCATGGGTGCCAGCGCAGATTATGTTAATGCTGGTTTTTCAATAGTACCTTGAAAGACGCACACTTCCCCTTGGGTGGAATCTGTGAAAATTGTTAAAATCCAAAAAGGATGCCGGGATGGATGAAGTTCTTGATTACTTTCTTCTGGACGGACCCCTCGCTGAACTTCCGGAAGCTGCTTCCTTACAACCGTGCATTGAGGAGCTTTCTATTCCCATTCATCATGCTGGTGATAAAACGGCCATTGGGGAGACCTCCCTATCTTTTGCATTAATGAATGTGCATGCTCGTGCTGAGGGGGCCAAGAAGCATGCCGCGGCTCTTCGCCAACTGATGATGGAGATAGTCTCCGCGCCCCTATCTTCCCAGACTTGGGTGGGTGAAGCTAGTATTTCCGCGGCCCCTCTCTCCGTTGAGGGTTATGCTGAAGAAGACACAGATGAATCCTTGAGAAGTGTTGTTGCCGCCCCCCATCTTGAGCGTTGTTGCCTTTAGTTTTATTTCCATGTTATGATCGCATGTGGTCTGCTGTTTTATATTGAACACTTAGATATTTTTTTCTTTTTTGTATGCCGTGGCCGTATGTGGCTATTTCTGTTTGCGGCCTTTATATAATATGAATATTTGCTTTCTTACCGCGGCCGTGTGTTGGCCTTTTTGTTGCGGTGTTTAGCTTATCATGTTAAACATGTTTCTTAGGTGGATGTTGGTGCGTCCGTCTTTATTATAACAAGGATATTTTTAACAGGTTATAATATCGCTACCTTTTTGTTATTACTGTTGTACGTTCGTAATAGATAGTCTAGTAAATATTTGTGGGTTATTCTCCCGGTGCCGGGTTTGCAATACCTTTTATACACCCAAGGTAATTTTGAGGTTGCTCAACCTTTTATTATCCGGGATAATATTATTGTGGAGCATGGCTCCTTGCGTGCGCGTCTTAACAGTTGATATAACGTTGCAAAGTAATAATAATTTTTGGACTTTAAAACTGGTGAGGGTAGCTAATCCCCACTTTTTCATTAATATTCAAAAGACATTACAAAATAAAGAGAAATTAACATACTGCCCTCTGGAGCATCATACGTTCGTGGAAGTTCATTTCCTTTTTTATCCTTAAGCTTGTAGGCTCCCTTTCCTAATGACTCTGTAACTTCGTATGGTCCTTCCCATTTAGGGCCAAGTTTTCCTCCATCCTTGGCGTGGCTTGCATCATTGCTACGGTAGACCATTTCCCCCGGCCTGAAGCTTGTGCTTCGAACTTTAGAGTTGTAGTACTTTTCCATCTTAGCTTTACTTTTCGCCTCTTGAATTGCTGCTTGTTCTCTTTTTTCTTCTATGAGGTCCAAGTTTATTCCCAGGGCTTCGTCATTCTTTGTCAGGTCCAATTCCGCAGTCCGGAGTGTTGGCATGCCTATCTCTGCTGGTATGACTGCTTCCGTGCCGTATGTAAGTGAAAACGGTGTCTCTCCATTGCTTGATTTGATCATGGTGCGGTGTGCCCATAGGACGTGTGAGAGTTCTCCTATCCAATCCTTGCTTCTTTCATCCAATCGAGCTTTGATTCCCTCTCCCAGACTCCTGTTTGCCCTTTCGACCAAGCCATTTGCTTGTGGGTGCTTCACGGAGGCAAAACACTGGCGGATACACAGTTTTTCGCACCAGTCTTTGAATGGGTTATCACGGAACTGCTTTCCATTATCGGATACTATTTCCCCTGGTAGGCCAAACCTGCAAACAATGTTGTCCCATACGAACTTCTTCACTTGATTGCCTGTGATAGTTGCGACGGGCTTTGCTTCAATCCATTTGGTGAAGTAGTCAATAGCTACGATCAAAAACTTGACTTTGCCTGGTCCCTCCGGGAAGGGTCCGGCTATGTCGATCCCCCATTTATAGAATGGCCACGGAGACGTAATGGGGGTTAAGTTTTGTTGCGGATTTCTCGGAATGGGACGATGGACTTGGCAGTCATTGCATTCCCTTATTAGTTTCCGCGCATCCGTATGCATTGTTGGCCAGTAATATCCCGTCCGGATGGCCTTGGCGACCACGGATCTAGGACCGGAGTGCATGCTACAGGATCCTTCGTGTATTTCTCTAAGGACGTAGTTTGCTTGAAGTGGTCCGACGCACCGGAGCCACGGTCCCAAGAAAGATTTCTTGTATAAAGTTCCATTGATAATGGTGTACCGGGATGCCTTGCGACGTACCACCCTGGCTTTCTTTTTGTCTTCCGGAAGGATTTCCTTTGTAAGGTATTCATATATGGGTGTCATCCATGTTTTCTCTTCCTCCTCCACTATATCGAGGACTTCCCTCTCATGTATGGACTTTTCCTTTAATTCTTTCGCAAGTACTTGCTTACTGAGGTGTGCGAAACTTGTAGACGCAATCTTGCTTAGGGCATCCGCCTTTTTGTTTTCGCTCTGCGGTACTTGTTTGATGGAGAATTCCTTGAAGTTACTTGCGAGCGTTTTTTCTTTTTTCAAGTACTGAACAATACCTGACTCCTTTGCTACGTAAGAGCCATTGACCTGGTTTGCTACAAGGCAAGAGTCTACATTCGCTTGAAGATTTTTTACGCCCATTTGTTCTGCAATCCGGAGACCGGCTATTAATGCTTCATATTCAGCTTCATTGTTGGTAGCCTCAAACCTAAACCTCATGGCATACGTGAATTCAACTCCTTCCGGATTTGTCAATATCAGCCCAGCTCCGGAACCATCTATACAGGATGACCCATATGTAAACAAGGTTCATGGTTCAGGTAATTCTTCTGGCTCTGCCATGAGTTCGTCCGGGGATTCTTCATCCGGTCGCTCTACGATAAAATCTGCCAATATTTGCCCTTTTATCGATGTCCTTGGCCTGTATTGGATGTCATATCCTTCCAACTCAAATTTCCACTTTAGCATCCTCCCGCTGATTTCTAATTTTGACAATAATTGCTTTATCGGTTGATCCGTAATTACAACAATTGTATGTGCCTGGAAGTACCTTTTTAGCCGTCTGCTTGCGCTGAGCAAGGCTAATATCAATTTTTCCATGGGGGTGTAGTTGACCTCCGGCCCTCATAGGGCACGGCTTACAAAGTACACTGGCAATTGCTTGCCTCCCTTTTTCGGTCATTAAGACTGCGCTGATGGCTTCCTTGGCCGCGGCTAGGTATATGATTAGCTCCTCCTTTTCCTTTGGTGCAGTCAGCATTGGAAGTTTCGCTATGAGTTTCTTCATCTGTTTGAAGTCTACTTCGGCTTCCTGAGTCCATTGGAAATAGCTTTTCTTTGTGCACTTCTTTAGGGTTTTGAAGAACGGCAGTGATTTTTCAGCTGATTTTGACAGAAATCTGTTTAAACTTGCGAGTTTCCCGTTCAGATTTTATACGTTCCATCGGGATGGCTCTGCTGCTTCGTATTGTTACCGTTCCTCCTTTTACCGGGAATTTTAACATTCTGTGTGCCGTGGATGGTACGGCACAGATCTTTCTTATGCCCGTTCTGCCTATAATTCCATTGTGTTGAGATGGTGACCTGATAACCATGAAGTCCATCCATGCGGAAGTGGAATGATCTTCATCACCTATCTTTACTAGCAGGGAAATCTGGCCTATCGGCCAAATGGTTTCTCTAATGAATCCTATGAGTGATGTGGTAGCTGGGATCATCTGGCTTCTTACTTCTGGCCGGAGTCTGATGAAGCAATGTTCGTATAGAACTTCTGAGGACGCACCTCCGTCCACGTATATCCGGTGTACGAAGTGCCCTCCTATTTCAGCTTCGATGATCATTGGTCCTTTCGTTCCGTCTTCTTTTACTAAAGACGGAAAAGAAATTGTTGTCTCCGGAGAGAAACTCTGGGTGACCCTTTGCTTTGCTACCCTCTCCCATGGTTGAATTATCAAGATGGCTAGGGGCTTATCTTTTCCGGCCGTTTCCCCCTTCTTTTGTGCCTTTGGCTTGTCGCTCTGCTTTAATTCTTTAATGAATTGCGACAAGTTATCTGACTTGATCATCTCGTCTATCTGTTTCCTCAGCTGCATGCATTCGTCCGTGCTATGCCCCGTATCCGCGTGGAATTCACAATATTTGTTCGGATCCCTTTTTTCTGCAGGAGTTACCATTGGTGGCGGAGCTTTGAATTTTCCTTTTTCTAGAGAAAAAATTTCTTTCGGGGTTTTCGTAAGGAGTTAAAACCTATCTGGCTTCCGATCCGATCTTTGCTTATTTTTGAATCCCTTTTTAAAGTTTGGCTTGTTTCCTCCTTCTTGCTGTTTCCACGGCGTGGGTTCTTTTTTCCGACTATGACTGAATGCGACAACTTCCCCTTGCAGAAAAGACATAGTCGCCCTGTACATTTCGTCCATTGACCTCGGAATTTTCTCGTATAAACGCTTGATCAGCTCGGGGTGGGTTATACCGTGCATGAATCCGGAGATCTTCTTGCATTCCGGCGCTCCTTCCACATCCAGGATTTCTGCTTTGTATCTTTCCATAATGTCCTCCGTGGATTCTCCATCTATTTGCTTGATATGATGTATCTCCACTAGATCCTTGATGTGTTTTGTTTGTTGGAGATAAATTTCCCTAAATGCTGTTCTCAAATCTTCATAGCTGTCAATGGATTCCCTTGAGAGTTTGTCGAACCAGACTCTAGCGTTTCCGGTGAGCGTTGAGTTGAATATGTGACACCATGTTGGCATTGCCCACCTCTTTGTCTTTGCCGCGGCCTGAAATAGCTTTAAATGATCTTCTGGATCCCCGCTTCCATCATATGTCTTGACGTGGCTGGGCATCCTTGTCCTTGGGAAATTGAAATGCCGGATACGAGGTGTGAAAGGGTTTCTTTCCTCACATGTCCAAGGCTAAGAGAGATCATCTTCGTGGGTGTTTGACATGTGTCTTCTTGATCTGGACTTCCAGTGACCTCCCTCACTGTCTTCACTCTCTGAATATCCGCCAGTTTCCCAGGACGACGTGCCCCTATGATGATGCTCTCTTGGTTGCACCTCGATTTCCTTTTCGTGGGAACTCTGGTAGCGGCCGTCAGATCGTGCAGATGCACTTCGTTCTTTTCCTCCTAGCCTATTGAACACACCACCCTCCTTCCGCGGCCTGTGCCTAGGTGAAGGAGGTCTGTTTTGTTTGAGTCTTTTGAAGACACTGGCAACCGGTGTCGGGCTTCGGGAACGCCTATTTTCATGCCTCCTTTTTGGCTCTGTTCTGGCAGTTGACGTCTTGGATTCGAAGTAATGCGACTCTTCATGATTTCTTTGATTTTTTTCGGTCTCGTTGCCGTATAATAGGCGTGCCTTTACCGCATTAAGCTTATCTTGCTGCTCTTTTTCTTTTTGCATTTTTTGGGCAATGAGTGGCAAGAGTTGGTGGTAGTTTTTGTCGCACAATTCTCTTAGGACGTTGTCAGGCGTAGGCTCTTCGAGACGTTGTGGGCCACTTCTTCCCCCAGTGTTCCGCACGGCGAACGTGGGAACGGTTGGGGTGTGTTCGTGAGTGCTCATGATGAGTATTTTAGAAACGTGGTTACGTTCGGCTCCCACGGATGGCGCCACTTGTTAGTACAAAATTGGAGTAGGGGTTAGAATATGACTCAAATTATACGTCGGGTCGAGTTCCCGAATGATTTGAGCGTTAAATCTTGTACTAGAGCAAGAGAAGTGATGATTTCCCGCACAATCAAATAAACCGTTAGCCTTACCGTGGGGACGGACTCCACGGTTAGACTCCGGTGTGAGAGTAAGTAAACATATAGAGAGAGAAAATATGTGTATGTAGAGTGAAAAAATCATACTGTTTATTGTGTCAGAATGTCCCTTTTTATAAGCGAACGAAATATTAGGGTTTCCTAATATTTCGTTTGTTTAGTTAGTGGCCAGAGTGGGTCCCTTGTCAGGC
This sequence comes from Tanacetum coccineum, assembly GCA_026074375.1. Lineage (NCBI taxonomy): Eukaryota > Viridiplantae > Streptophyta > Magnoliopsida > Asterales > Asteraceae > Tanacetum > Tanacetum coccineum. The sequence goes on along the minus strand of BQNB010038563.1, from coordinate 1,344 downwards.
AAGGTTCCGTAATAACCGTATGTACGGACGCGTGTGCTTTCCGTGGACGGAAGTATCCTATGGTTAGGTCAGCGTCCGTTTTTCCTGTGTCCGGGCCGTGACCAATGTAGGATTGGGTTTAGTTTCGACCTATAACTGCTAAGTTGGGCCCAGAAGCCCAAGTGATAGTGTGGCCCAAGCCCGAAAGCTTGGTATGCCTACTATACATCCTCAATTACTATTTCATGACTTTTTCCCTACATTTTTCTATAAAGTTTTGTTCTTAAATGTTAACTATATATCTCATAATATAAATCAGAATATAATGTTATTTCACATACAATTTTATAGGTTTTTGCTAGAATTTTTTTAACCGTGCGTCTTCTTTTATTTTATATGCTCGTAAAAGATTAGTCACCTTGATTCGGTAAACTAATACAGATTACTTGACCGATAAGTGATACTGATGACTACACTTTGGTAGTCAAATTTAGTGTGCGACAACATGTTTTTCTTTATTTCAGTAGAACCCACAACATTATCATGACATATTACCTTACTTATCGAATATTAGTTAATTGGATTGCAGTGGATTATATTAGTTAAGTAATCCTTTTAAGTGGTACACATGCCAAAAAGAATGAGAAGTGCGTGCATGCATGCGGCCATACAAACGGTAGTTAGAGCTACTATTTAATGTATATTTACGTGTGAAAGATTTATAAACTATTAAGTGCTCGTATTTATCGACACTGATAGATCTCGGTCAAACTAAAATGCTATATTCTTAATAACATCCATCACCTTATTCGACACCCAGAAATTTCCAAGAAAGTATGATGTTTATAAATTTATTATTTAATATATAGTATATTTCTTTTTGAACAATATTTAATATATATAGTATATATGCCTTAAGGACGGGTCCAAAATCAAACTGGTTTGGCTAGTAAACTAGTGGTTAAAACTTAAAACTAACATATTCATATACGCGTCCGTTCAAAAAAATATTTAATATACGGGTCATGTTCAGTTAATTAACGTCACTAATTAACTTGTTCCAACCCACCACAAAGTTTAACATTATATTACAATGAAAAAATATTTAAATGTTCGATTAAACTTTTCCCATAATTCACAATGTGTCTAGCTAGTTATAAATTATAAAGTCTTGTCAGTAATACGTTTTAAGCCCTAGCTCATTAGTTGCTAATTACATTAGTTGCATATCAACAAAACTGGTAATACAACCAAGTCGTAAATAGGTCAACTCAACTAATTAGTGTGTAATAACCTTGTCTACATCATATGGTTAGACAATATTGCTTAAAGAGAGTTTATTCTTTATATTTAGAGGTAAGGCTA
>BQNB010038562.1:0-46185 GCA_026074375.1 Tanacetum coccineum | reverse complement strand
GGATTGGGTTTAATTTCGGCCCATGACTGCTAAGTTGGGCCCAGAAGCCCAAGTGATAGTGTGGTCCAAGCCCGGAGGCTTAGTATACCTATTATACATCATCAATATTCTACTGTGCATCTTATTACAATTGTTTATATTATTATGATAATTTAACTTAATTTCCAAAACCCACAGCCAAATGCTCCCTAATATATGACAACTACAAAAGGAAGAAAAAGAAGTAAAGAATGTGCACCATACAAATACCAGAACAACCCAATTACGTTCCACTGCCACTCCCAGAGCCAGTCTAGATAGCCTCTCACCAGCCCCTACTAATACTAATATGATAAACCAACGACGCATGAGTACAGAGGTTTCAAGCGAGGCGCATGTCATATGTGCTTGAATTATCATCCCAACTGATAACGGCTAAGCAGATGCCAGCCAAACATGTAGAAGAATTTTTAATTTTATCTTTTAAATACGAGTAGATAATAGGTGGAATTTTTAACCCATTTAACTCCCAATGGGTTGATTCCGGTCATGATTTAGAGTGAAAGGGTAAGATCGTAGAACTAGGATAAAAAAAGGAGTCTAAAGATGGATTTCTGTTTTTTCAGCCTACTTCTAAGCAATTAACAGGATTATAAAGTCACGTGTAAGACATCCTGATACATTTTTTTGAGATATTACAACATAAAACGCAAATGACACAAATACTATGTCATCTACTGGACGTCTTACCTTGGCCTTTTCATAAATACAAAATAAAAACCTTGGACTTGTTCAATCATGTTCAACTATGTTTCAGAAATACAAAATCAAAACCTTGGCCTTTTCAACCTAGGCACTTTTAAAAAAGTCTCAAGATACCGGTTGATCATGCCTGCACTACAAGAGTTGCATCCTCCTTGTTTTGCAATTCTCCAAGCTTTTTGTTATCTAGCTGCAATGATAAGACGTATTTCAGAAAAGATCGATGAACACAGAGTTTTACAAATCAATTATCCAACCATACTATCTAAAATTAATAACAAATAAATTTACAACCTCAATGCCACCACTTATTCAAAACTAATAAGGCTACTAACAAGGTGTTTGGGATTTCGGTTTCAAAAAAGATTATAGGCATATATGTACCTAATACTCGGTACACATTTATTCAACCCATCATCCTTCTTCGCTTCTTCAACCCACCACTGCCAGCCTCCTCTTTGCGTAAAATACCATCCAAAAAAAGTGAATCATAAAAGTATTCAAGTTGACTTTAGTATCAACATCGTTGGCTGAAATTGATGACAATAGGAGACAAAAAGGGAAATTTGTATGAAATACCTTCTTGGAATCTTGGGTTAACATGTTAGTTTTAGCGGTTTTCTTTTGCGCACCTATATTGTAAACAACAATATCAGTAATTTACTTCAAGTCGCGTAAATCAGTAATGATGGAACGATAAAAGTGTTTCATAAGTCAGTGTTACCTGTTCCTCGTATGATCGACCTGTGGAGGTTGCCTAGTATTTCGGTTTTAGATCAACAGAAACCCGAGACCAATGACACAACAAATGTATACAAAAAACGACAGGTAACATTCTCTTTCTCAATTTGGACGTTTCATTTTCAAGTGAGAAGTATAAGGTAGATGTTTTTTATTCAAGCAAACTCACCTGTGGCTACACATTTTTTCGGAGGTACTACTTGCATGCATGTATAGCAGACTCCATCACAGATCAAGTTAAGATTGTACCTTCTGTTGATAGAGGCGTATGTTGTTGCTTATCCATACCTTATCAACAGTTCCAACATTAACACTAAACCCACAATCGTATATCTCTTGATTATATCAGACTTTACGAACGCATTCTCTGTTATACAGACCTAAAACACAAAGATGAAAGATGCAGCCTGAATTTGAGAAATAACTTCAGAAGCAAGAAAAGAGCTTCTAACCTAATGGTAATACATTCAATGATAAGAAAAATTGAAGTTTTGTGTGAGTTTCTTCAATAAAGGTATCCAAGAACCGTTGGCAGACTTGTTTTCCCTGTTTTCTGTTTTCCTTGTTACCCTTGTCGTGCAATACTGGCTGCGTGAACCACTAATAACTTCGAATAATGCACTTGAATCATCACCACCGTGCGGTCGTAAGAACCTTACAGGTTCACTATTTACCCTCTTCGCACCTCTTTCGCACCCGAAAATGATCAAAATAAATAAACATGAATAATGTTTTAGATCTGTAAATAAATTATTGAGAAAACCAGGTCCTTAGTGTTTTAATTCACTGAAGCAAAAGATGAACAGCATATTTGCATCTGTTTTAAGCATTATGTGTAGGATTTTAGCCACTGTAACAAAAACATTGTACAACTAAAATTTCCATTAGTTTAGGCATCATGAATATTCCTTAAACTTGAGCCTTTTATATTGTTGATCCTCAATTCTTTTTCATCTTATGAGCAATAATCCTAGATCAGTAAAGTGTATATAATATGCAAAACCAAAAACCAAACTGAAACCAAATCGAGTGAACCAAAACCGAACCAAGCAAAACCGAAACCGAAAACCATAAGTATATAAAACTGAAAACCAAACCTAATAAGGTCGGTTCGGTTCGGCCCAGTTCGGTTTGGTGTATCAGTTTTGGTTCTTCTACCTATGTGGGTTATCAGTCAGAAAATTTACCAAGTTTATATTGGTATTTACGTTAATTGTTATAGACATGTTTTGTCCCTATTTCACTTACGTTTTTTCAATTAGTAGCCATCCAACAATGGACTGCCTGAAACGATGAAAAAAATTATCATTTTTTATTACATTTCAACCACACTTTTATCTCAAACCCCTCCAAGAATTTATTAAAACTTCCATTTTTTTACCTAATATGCAACTAAACATAAAGCCGATATACATAATCGCACTTCTCATCTTCATCTTCATCTCCATCTCTCGTTCTCCACACTAATCTCTCGTTTTCCGTACTAACATAAACAGAAAAGTTATAAACCAATTAAAAATAACCCCTTTTATAAGATAAAAACAAAAGGTATCTATTTGGTGAATGGTTAAAGAACGGAGCATCAAAAAACAAAAAAACAAAACAGGCAAGCTTTACCTCCATTAATCTTCTTCATCTCGATAGTAGATGATAAATCACACAGTTTGTGAATAACCTAAAAATCAACACAATCATTAAAATTAAACTTTTCTCCTAAAATCAAAAGAGAAATTGAATATAGTAAAAAAATTACCTACCAGATAAGTTAGGAGGTGATGGCAACATTAAAAACATAAAAGTGTGTTTACCATGAAAAAGAAAAAGGAATTTGGTGACTGAACCAAACGCTTCAACTTATACTTCCTCTTCTCAACCTCAGCTGGTGGGTTCAACAAATCAACAACATTTGACTACAAAACATATAAAAAAATATTAGTTAAACATTGATTGTGCAATAAATTTTTGGTTCTATAAACATGGAGTAAGGATTAACAAAATCTAACTAATACCCAATTTCTTTTCCCTGGATGTTCTGTCAGCATCCAAAACCCCAAAAATATATATCAAATCAATTAATGTGTGTGCGTTTTTTGTCTGAGAAAGATGCTATGAGGAAGAGAAAGACATAGCTGATGTTTTGTGTTGGTGGGATGAAGAAGACACATATCTATGAAGGAGGACACGTGCCTTTGATTGAAGAAGATAATCGGTGGCAAGTATCATCCGCTGGCAAGACATAGGCCAAAAAAAGCAGGCAAAGAAATTGGGCCAAAATAAGCCTGCTAAAGGACTATGTCCACCGACCATTTGTGGATTGAGTTATAGATAAATGTTGCATCAATATTTTAATACTAACATTATTCATTAATCTTAGCTCAATCTTAGCCCATTAAAACTAATTAGTTAGCATACAAATCTTAGCCCATCAATATTTTAATACTATTTTTTTTATCTAAGCCAACTAAAACTAGTTAGCTAGCCCACAAATCTTAACCCATTAAAACTAAATAGCTAGCCCACACAAAACCCGGCCCAAAAAATATTTACGAAATAGCCCCTCGAACTATGTGTCAAATTACGAAAACTATCTTCACTTTTATGCTATTTACAAATTCAGCACGATAAACTAAAGATACCCTCACTTTTACGCAATTTACAAATTCGGCCCAATATACAATGTGTCAAATTACGAAAACTACCTTTCTGGAAAGTACCAAGGCCCAAAACAATAGTTGAGTATAACACATAAAAAATCGAAACTCTACAAAATAAAACAAGAAGACCTGCTGTCACATCCCGCTAAGAGCGGAAACACGAGGTGCGATGTTTCGGAGACATCGCATAAGATAGTAGCTTACACCAAAATTAGTTACAAGAAATTTACTTTACAATGTTACATGGAAGAAAAAAACTTGTCTTTAGGAAAATATCTTGGCAATTGGATAACTTTGATTTCAAGTACCTTCGATTTGTAAATGTTGATCATCTGAAAATGATACTCGAAAAGGTCAACATAAAGTTGGTGAGCTCATAGGTTTAGAGTGTAAACCCAGTTGCTGTGTGAAGATTTAAGTAGGATAATAGTGTAATATCCAACAACAATCATAGTAATCATATCATACTTTAACATTTCAATCAATCAACAATTCATTAGTGGTCCAAGCGCTCATCGTCCTCCGAACCTATCGCCTACCAGCTGGAGCTACACAGTCGGCTAAGTAGTTGTAAGAAGTAATCCCAATAGCATGCATAAGCATATACATCAGTATTCACTTACGCAATTATAGGCATACAGCATTGTCCAAAAACATAAAATTAGTTTAGCACATATGTAAAACAGTTTGAAATATATTTGAGTATCACTTTCCCCCCCCAAAGAAAATAGTGTAAAAGTAGGGCTACGAGACTCACTTCAAATAAAGATGAAAGTAGCTGAAAATAGATGATCACTGAATAACGTACAACGGTGCCTGGTCACGACCTATTAATGAAGTTTTATTTTAGAGATATGTTATATGAAATGAAATAATGCATAAGTGTTTGTAAGAGAATTTGTGTAAAAGTTGTAAAAGGTTTTGTATCATTGTTGTGTGGTGATTGATAAGTTTGACTCGAGGGACATAGGTCAAAGTACAATATCTCTATGTATTAGTTAAGTAGAGAATTAGAAATTCAGGACTAGATAGAATGGTAAGTATGTATGGATTAATTAAACGAGGAGTGATCAAGAAATAAGTAAACGAGTAATAAATAAATGAGAATCTAATAGCTAAGAAATAATGTATAAGGAATGAGAATTAACTAAATAAGAATTAATTGAATAAGAATTTAAAGAAATAAGAATTAAAGAAATAGGAATTAAAAAAATAAGAATTAAATATGCCTCAGCTATTTACCCGATCCCCAAGTCATTTAGATAAGACATTCTCGATATAGATGTTAACAATGTTTTAGACGCCTATATAATATAATAGAAGTTTTTCAATAAAATTATTTTTTTCGTCTTTTTGTCAGGTATTAAGAAAATAAGTTTTTATAAAATGTTATCTAAGTATAAGATATTTATAAATATTTCGGCATGACCCGTTCATTTATTGTCACTTTCTAAAGTCGTATAAAAACACTTTTCCCACAAATAATCTTTTTCCGACAAAATGCCAAATTACTACGTTCAACTCACGATTTATCAAAACACGTTCCAACGACTAATTTAAATACTTTAAACCAATATTAAACAAATTCGATACGTCGCTTAATAATCCGTTTTCATACGTCCGAAAATGCTTGATTTCACTCTTTGGGCCAAACAGTCCAATGTTAGCCCAATTTCACTAGTCATTTTTAGCCTAATTGTTTAGTCCGTTAACCATTTTAAATAAGTCCAAGCATAGTCCATTAGTCATTGGGCCTTTTAGCCCATTAATAGTCCACAAAGTTTCCATTTAGTAGTTGTTAGTTTAGCCCAATACGAGTTTACTAGATAGCTCGATTTTTATATAACCGAAATACCCATTAAGTTTAATTAGTCGTATACTTAAGAAATAATTAAGCTACATTTGAAAATAAGTTATATGATATATAAGCTTATAAGCCATAACTTATTAAGCTCGAAAATAAACCATAAGTTCTTAACTCAAATAAGCCGAAAGTTATATGGACCTCATTGGGCTTTTCGGCCCACTAAGCCCAAACGAATATTCCAAACTACAATAAGACCAAAAATAGATCAATAAGCAATTAGATAAGCGAATAAGAACTTATTTATCAAAATAAGCTAAACCAATAAGTCAAAAATAAGCCGAGATATCATTGGGCTTTATTGGGACGCTGTGTGCTAAAACACACATCATTTTTACCCCAGAAAATACTATTAATCTGACTAAAAAAGCTAAAGTATTGATAATTATCTTACAAATATGTTTGTTTGGAATTTTTATGTCTTGCAGGTAAAAGGATTGAAAACGATGAAAAACGGGAATTATCGAGCTCGATTTGGTCAAGTTTAATTATTACTCAAAGCCAAGATAAAGTCCTAAAAATTCCTCGAGCATGCCATTGGAAAGAGCGCAAGATTACGAGTCCAACGGTGCCTACGTTGCTTATTAGGCCAGCCCGTTTCCCAATTTATGGGTCGGGCCAGCCCATGGTTAACTTAGCCCATTACTAAAGCCATAAGCCCAATAAAAGCCCAAAGCTAATTTGATAAATCTGAATATTTAAAGGAAGTGATATCATGGTCACGCGAGGGGAAATTAATTCCCAAGTGACCACATGCAGTTCCACTCAAATGAAATTGACGAATGAGAGCAAGCCACGTGGCGCAAAGATGTATAACTCTCAAAATGCATTTCCAATTTGTAAAAAAAAAATGATCAAACGGACGATATGAATGCGTATAATGGAAGCAAAGAGAATGTCCACGTGGCCTTCATCCGTTGGCCAATCCAATGAAATTCAGTCTGGTGATCCGAGGTATCACACACCCACGCTAATGATTGGCTGATTATTATGCAATGATTGGGTTGATTTTACAAAAGTACCCCCTACTTGGCTATTTAAGGAACTCGCTCACCTCAAGTTTTAGATTTTAGGAATTAGTTTAAAAAAGTTTTCTTTTGTTAATTTTAGCTTATTTCATATTTCTAGCTTATTCTAACGAGCTTAATTCGAGAGTTTATTGAGATATTGTATCAAATATGGTTTGAGCTTATTGTAAATCGTGGTTTGCTTATTATTTTAGCTTATTCGTTCTTTTTCCTCTTCGCATGCTTGCTTATTAAATAGCGATGTTTATTTCCTCAGCTTATTAGTCTCAAAACTCCTTAAAATCTTTAAGATTGTCTCCTATAAGCTCTCTAAAGCTTATCCGAATCAATCTGATTAGTTTTCAAGGACTTTTCGTTATAATAAGCTCAAATAAGCTCGAATCTAGCTTTATTTCGTGCTTATATTGTTTAAGAGTTCTTAAAAGCTCTTATTATCTGATTTAATAAGTTTCTAAATAGCCTATTTGAATTCATATGAGCTTATATTGTTTAGATCGATCATTTGTTAGCTTATTTACTTAAATGAGTTGCAATTTAAGTCGTTTAAATTCTAATTTGAGTTCTACATTATGATTTCGTTACTTATTAATGCTTAAATAATTTTGTGTGGCTTATTTTGTGATTTGGATCTAGATTAGCTTAATAAGTCATTCGTTTGGATTTTAAGTGCTATTTTTTCCCGTAAAACTTTTTCTAGTTTAGTTTTATAATCCCGTAGTGTTTGGTTAGATGCTCTCCTAGTTTAGATTGCTTATTATTGTAGCTTATATGTTCGAATGAGCTTATTTGATAAAAGTTGTGATTAAAAGCTTATTTCGTTGTTAAAGCTTAATCGGTTTTATCTTGTTTAGTTCTATTTTCTTTTTCGTTACTATTAGTTGTTTGTGTAGCCTATTCTGAGCTTATTTCGCGTGATCGTTTCTGGCTTATTGGAGATAGCTTATTTGTGCTTATTAAGTTGAAGCTAGTTAAGCTTGATCTTAAATTCCTCTACTGGGTTTACGTTTGGTTTGTATAAGAATTAAATTGGGCCACGTTTGGTCTAGTAGGACGCGTTTGGTTTATAAAATTCAATTTGGGTCTGTGTTTGGTTAGGAGATTGATTCGTTGGTCCATGTGGTTTAATGTAATAGGAATTGCAAATATCGAATTGTTATAAACTGTTTAACCTTCACAGTTTTGTTTATGTTTTGTAATTTTTGGTACCGGTCTACTCATGAGGCGTGGAGCTTAAGGATTTAGTAAGCTAAAAAGAATTTGATTATTTTCTTTAGCTTATTAAATCGGATGGTTATCGCTTATTTGCGGCTCTTCAATTTGGTTCAATTTTCTATCCCTTTTCAATTTATTAGTATAGACTTAGAATAAAATGTTTAGCTTTGCTTATTTGATCATTATGCGTAGTGAATAGTTAATTAGTGCTTGTTAAGTGATATTGTGATTTGAGAATTAAGTGTAGATTTGAAAAAGGTTTAGTTGATTAATAATATTTGATTATTTAGATTTGTAGTTTGAATGTTTTAAAGGGCAAAATCCGGAAAAATAGTCAAACTACATATCTAGTAATTAATATCTTCTTAAGAGGGTTTTTGTCAAAATAAACCAACGTTGTGAGATAATTATCTTTTCTAAGGAAATTAATTCGTTAGTAAACCTTAATTCACACTTAATGGACCTTTCACGTCACTTAGCAAGCATTTTCATCTTATAAATCTTTTCGATCATTTTTGTATAATTCTCGTAGTTTATTTGATTAGTATAATTCTAGTATTAATATTAGTATAATTTTCTTAGTATTAAAAATAGTTTTAAAACCAAAAATCTTAAAAGATAATCAAGCATTAATACTTCAAAACATAAACGTGGTTTTCAATTCAAATCTCGTTGGGACTTCGACTCCGAAAGATTGAATCATTTTGTCCTCACAATTTTCACATCTAACGGAAGTTACTATATTAATTACTCGATCTCATTTGCGCGCAAGTCTTTTTTGGCTCGTCCAGGAAGATTTTTGTACATCCATTAACATTTGTTTCACGGTTGATGCCTTGAAGATCATTTCTCCTTGAAAGTTATTTTTTTATCTTTTAAAAATATAAAATAAATAAAAAATATGAAAAACAATAAAAATACCAAAAGTAATTTCATTTTATTTTCTTTTATTAAAAATTCAAATATATTTTTCTTCTTTATTTTCTTTTATTAAAAATCCAAAAATATTTTCTTCGTTAATCCAAAAATATTTCATTTTATTTTCCAATTAAAAATTCAACATAATAATTCCTTTCTGTATGAATACATTTCAAAAATAGTTGCCTTCTTTCTTCTTTCAAATATATTATCTTATCTTTCTATATAGTGCATGAGCACTTCCGTAGCTTTTGCTAGAGACGACTTTTTTCCCTAGTGAAGATCCTTAAAGATTAATTAAGTCGAAAGGAATTCGAAGTGAACCGTCACTCTTTTTAATCTCTATAAGGAAACGAATAGGCAGGACAAGCACCGCCCAGGGTCCATACCCACCTTCGCTCGATGTAGAGTTACTTCAAGCAACCAACCCATGGTGTAGAGGAATGCAATCGTTGTACCCCATCTGCATGTGAATCAATGCGAATTGAAGATCGTTTACTTAATCGAGTTAACCCTATTGCTTTTCATGGGTTGAAAACGACGATCCTACCATTCTCATATCGAGTCGATGTCACTAAAATAACACAAACAGTTAAACTTAATAATGTTCCGGGTGACGTTGTTAAACTGTTGTTATTTCCATTTTCTCTTGAGGGAGCAGCCCGGACATGGCTAAAAAAAGAACCTCCAAATTCTATCACAACTTGGAACGACCTTGTTTCATCAAGATTTTTTGTGAACCGTTCTTTCCTCCTCTAAGACCACCCTCTCGAACTGAAATTACGGGATTTTCAAACAAAGAGTTCTGAGAGACTTTTTGGCTGAGAGCTGGACCGATTTAAAGATCTCTATAAATGTCCCCATCATGGCTGTTCCTCCTCTCCATCAAGATTGTAAACTTCTATAATAGTTTAAGTCATTCTGATCAGTGACTCTCTTAAATTCTCAGCTAATGTAATTTCTCTTGACAAAGAATAACCCAAAAAGGCGTGACTATTATTGAAAACAAATCTAAAGTTCAAACTTCTAGAAATAAACCTCAAGTTGCAAGTGCTAGTGGGAGCTCGACTCAAGATGCTCATGTTATCGCTCTCACTAAGCAAGTTGAAGCTCTTCTCTCTTCTTTTAACCGACTGGTTAATTATGTACAAAATGGTTGTGAGACGTGTGGTGGTCCACATGCTTATTACGAGTGTCAAGCCGCCGGTGGCTACACTCAAAAGGACGTTTATGCTACAACGGGTACCTATAACCAGGGTGGTAATTCTTACCAAATCCAAAGGAACCGTAATCTGCTTAGCTATCGTTCTAATAATTACCTCAGACCACCAGGATTTAACCAGAATCAAAACAATCAAGGAAACAATCAGGGTAATAATCAGGGAAATTATCAAAATAATCAGAACAGAAACCAGAATCAAAATCAGAATCGATATAACCAAGGTTCTCAAAACCAAGGTTATAATCCAAACAGGATTCAGAATTATAATCAAGGAAATAATTACAACCAAAATCAGGGATATAATCAGAATCAAGCTCAGTCAAATGTTCCATCCATGGAAGAAATGATGCATCAACTTATGAGAACGACTGAAGCTAGAATGCAACAAATGCAAGATTATAATAACCAACAATTGCAACTTTTGAAAACTCAAAAATACTAATATGTCAAATAAGATGGATCAAATGCAAAAGGTTTTCATGGAAAGGCCTCAAGGCGCTCTTCCAAGCAACACTGAGCCTAACCTGAGAGATCAAGTTAATTCTATTATGACAAGGAGTAGATTGACTACTGCTGAACCTTCTATTCCACCTCATGTTCCTCCTACTACCTAGGTTGGAAGAGTGAAAAGAACCTAAGACGTTAATGGACAATGTCATATTACAAGCTATCAAGTACGCACATGTCCCACCAGCCTGAGGTCAGCCTGTGTCCACCAAACCAAAACTAATTGGAAGATCCAAATCCCAACCTCATCAACCGAAAGATTCCGTAGCCTTCAAGTCTTAATACGAACAAAACTTCTTGATAAAAATGATGTTCAATATCTAAGTTTTTGAAAATATTGAAGCAACTTCATTTTGATATCAGTCTTATGGATGCTTTAACTCAAATTCCAAAATACCATAAAGTGTTAAAAGATTTATTAAAGACCACAGAGAATTATAGAAAGCTAGCAAATACTCCGATAAAATGTTGAAGCTCTGCTATACGTCTTAATAAGGTTCCCGAAAAGCGGAAGAACCCAAAAGTTTCTCATTCCGGTAAGTCCTACAAGATCTAGAAGTTACAACTCCTTAGCCGACTCTGGAGCATAGCATAAACCTTATGACCTCTTTCGATCGATAGAAACAAGGGGCTCGGACCCCTCATGAAACCCACTCGGATGACTACTTGAACTGGCTAACCGTTCGGCACTTTTCCGAATGGAGTATATGCTAAGATGTATTGTTAAAGTGGAAAAATTTCAATTTTCTTTCAGATTTCGTGAGCGATTGATTAGTTACGAAGCCGACATCCTCTGAAGTCTCCTATCCATTTTAAGAGACCTTGTCTTTGCGCACATTCAAAGAGCTCGTTCCTACAGGAAAAATTACCTTAAGAGTCAGAATGAAGAAGTCGTAGTTCTATACTGATAAAGCTTTGAGAAATAATCTAGTGAATTCCAATCCTTCATTGCATCAATATTATTATTTTTCAGAGATAAGCCCATTTAGCTATGGCCAAGTACCCACTTTTCCATCCTGATTCTTCTCCTAGGTCGCCACTTATCGAGCAATAGTGATTCTCTTCTTGAGAGTTCGTCTGATGATCCTCTCGCGTCTTGACCCATTTCCCACATGGAAATGAGACGATAGTTTTTGATCCCGGAATAGTGATCTTAGAGAAATTAAATATTTACTGAACCAAGATCCGTCTACAGTTTCTTCACCTACGACTGATATTGATATTATTGATCTCGTTCTCGAGAGGTTCGCCGATGAACCTGCTCTCCTTTACTCATCTTCACAGGGAGATGACTATGATGATCTTTTTGACCTTAAATCCAATAATGATGAATGGAAAAAGCTTTTGTATGGTGACTCTTATAATGACAACTCATATCTAAAAATGTTAAAACCAAGGATTCTAAAAACAAACTAAGATTTTAATTGATGTAGCGAATATTGTTGAAATCTTATGTTTCTTTTTCTCTTAGTACTCACAAGGACTCGACTCTTCTTAGGAGTCATCTTAGTCATATCTGAGATTGCTACTTTGTTATCATCTCCTTTCGAGAATGAGGACAAGGTGTTCAACCCTAGCATATTCATTTTGGTTAGAACTTAGATTTTCAATGATGAATCAAAAGATAAGCATTTTAAAATTAATATCTCATCTGAGACACTTTTTGAGGATAGTAACTTTCTATCTATCTCTTTTGATCAATAACTCCTGTTCTTCTTGGAGTTAACTGTGATTGAGACTTTATTATCATTTTCATCCGGAAATAAAGACAAAGTTTTCAATCCCGGGATACTCATTTCAAAAGGAGTTCACTCTTTCACTCTAGGATTATCTCATCGGACCTATGAAACTTTCAAGATCATTAATGTTAATCCGAATATTTTAAATAAAGGGTCCATGAAGATTTTCTGTGCCTCCGTTCTGCCCCCAGACAAAGGAATTCTGGAAGACAAGCTAGAGACTCACACAAAAACAAGCGCTTCTCGGGAGGCAACCCGTGTCTTTTCTTCTTTCTATTTTCTTTATAAATAAGTGTGTGATTTTATAGCCTAAGTGTGGGGGGCGTGCTTCTTTTTATGGATTGTGGTACCATTTTTGCTTGCAGGATTCCTTAAGATCGTGAAGACCCATGGTTGTTTTCAATCCTCTAATCACCCGGTCTTTGATCTTCTGCTTATTTTGGAATCCTCAATCCTGATCATATATATATTGTGTTTCCCCTTTCACACTTGAATTTACTAGCATTTGTTTTTTTCATTCTTAAGTGTGGGGGTAAAACCCAACATTTTTAAACATTGAGGCCAATGTTCAGTTTTAAGTGGGGGGGGGGGGATTTCTACCGAAATGTGATCATACATGCGCCTGCTGTGTCCCACGCAACCCCGTTTTGACCTTAGTATTTGTTTTATTTTGCTTAAAAAAATGAATGATGAAAATATAAAAATATGTAGGCTCGTAGAACTAGGTAGCTTTTGACTTGACCGAGTTTTGCACTCTAGCTTTCCCCTCAACTTTCGAGACTAAGCGTTTGCTTAACTTTAAAATTTTGCAAAGAGCAAAAAATGATAGAGCTAGATATAAGTTAGATGCTAAGCGTGGAGTAGTTGGATCTATTTAGAGCTCACAGAGGTTAATTATGACTTTTTGCTCCCACCAGCTTAATAAACGTTATATAATTGTTAAATAAATAAAGTTACTTTGGTTTATGCGATTCTTAGTTTAGATCCCTTCGTAGAGATTCCTTCTGGTAAAAGTAAGGTACACATCGAGGTTTTGTCAGTGTTGTGGGGAAATAGGCTACCGGGTCTTGTCGGTTAGGACGCCCGATGTATCGGTAGTTAAAAGACCACATGACTTGAAATTTGGCTATACTAATAATAATAATGTGCTAAACCGATGAAAAAATAAGACCACTGCATCTTGTCGGTTAGGACGCCCGATGTTGCAGTCGTTTAAAGGGTGGAGGTAACAATAATAATAGTAAATCCGAGACTGATAAAATTTTACTGGACCATGGTCGGCTCGCATACCGATGTGATAGTTTTCAAAAAGGTCAAGGATCTCCTGGTCGAAATAAGACTCCTGGACCATAGTCGGCTCGCATATCGATTTGGCAGTTGTTTAAAGGACCGGGGGATTAAAATGTTGCAATAATAATAATAATAAAGCCAAATTTCGACTTCGGGGTTATCTAAATAAAGCCTCCGTCTCTAGACTCGTAGTTGAGTTGTTTCGGATGAAATAAAAAGGATAACCCCTAAATCATGCGAAATTAGAACCTTAATGTGGACCTTATTCTCACCATATCGTCTCTTTTGGAAATGATTTCAAACTATTTATGGTCTAAACCGGGTTTACTTTATATTAATAAGGACATAATTTATTTGTCACAAATAATATAATTAATAAAATCCTTAGAGGATTTAGGAATAAGAGAGCGAAAAGTAACTATGCATACACAATTAGCATTTATGAGTAGTGTTAGCATCTAATCTTATATTTGACTGTGATTTCGTTTTGAGCTTAGTTTGGAGATTGTGAAAAGTCAAGGATGACGAACTCTCGTTCTTTAAGCCTTGTTAACTAAATTTTACAAAAAAATTATTATCTTAGTTTTTATATATTATTGAATAAGTGGTTAAAACGGGGACGCTTTCGAAATAAATGATTTTTGAACCTTTTTAATGGACCTTTTCTGTTCTTGTTTGATTGTGAGGGGTCATAAGTTAAGGGAGGTTAAATTATTTATTTACGGGCGTGTTTTATAAATATTACGTACGGGACCAACAATGGCTTAGTGTGGGGGAATTTGATGTGTGCTAAAACACACATCATTTATACCCCGGAAAACACTATTAATCGGACTAAAAATGCTAAAATATGAATAATTATCTTGCAAATATGTTTGTTTGGTATTTTTATGTCTTGCAGGTAAAAGGATTGAAAATGATGCAAAAACAGGAATTATCGGGCTTGATTTGGTCAAGTTTAATTATTACGCAAAGCCAAGATAAAGTCATGAGAATTCCCCGAGCATGCCATTGGGAAGAGCGTGAGATTACGAGTCCAACGGTGCCTTCGTTGCTTAGTGGGCCAACCCGTTACCCATTTTATGAGTCTGTCCAGCCCATGGTTAACTTAGCCCATTACTAAAGCCATAAGCCCAATAAAAGCCCAAAGCTAATTTGATAAATCTGAATATTTGAAGGAAGTGACGTCATGGTCACGTGAGGGGAAATTAATTCCCAAGTGATCACATGCCAGCTTCCAGCTCCAATATGAATTAGGCGAATGAAGAGCCAAGCCACTGGCGCAAAGATGAGAACTCCAAAATGCAATTTCCAATTTAAAAAAAAAATGATCAACGACATAATGAATGCGTAAATTGAAGTAAAGAGAAGTCCACGGGCTTCAAGCCGTTGGCCAATCCAATGAAATTCAGTCTGGTGATCCGAGGTATCACACACCCACGCCAATGATTGGCTGATTATTATGCAATGATTAGGTTGATTTTACAAAAGTACCCCCCACTTGGCTATTTAAGGAACTCGCTCCCTTTAAGTTTTAGACATTAGGAATTAGTTTTAAAAAGTTTTCTTTAGTTAATTTTAGCTTATTAATATAATAGTTAGCTTATTTTATATTTCTGGCTTATTGTAACAAGCTTAATTCGAGAGCTTATTGAGATATTGTATCGAATATGGTTTGAGCTTATTGTAAATCCGTGGTTTGCTTATTATTTTAGCTTATTCGTTCTTTTCCTCTTCGCATCACACTTGACTAGTCAAATCTAAGTTGATTTTGAGAATGCATATTCCTCAAGCTTATTACCCTCAAATCTGCTTAAACTCGTAAGGTGTCTCTAGATAGCTCTTCTAAATCTTATCCGAATCAATCTTATTAGTTTTCAAGGACTTTTCGTTATAATAAGCTTGGATCTAGCTTATTTTTGTGCTTATATTGTTTAAGAGTTCTTAAAAGCTCTTATTATCCGATTTAATAAGCTTCTAAATAGCTTATTTGAATTCATATGAGCTTATATTGTTTAGATCGATCATTTGTTAGCTTATTTCCTTAAATGAGTTGCAATTTAAGTCATTTAAATTCTAATTTGAGTTCTAGATTCTGATTTCGTTACTTATTAATGCTTAAATAATTTTGTATGGCTTATTTTGTAATTTGGATCTAGATTAGCTTAATTAGTCCTTCCAGTTTGTGATGTTAAGTGCTAAATGTGTTCCCGAAAACGTTTTTCCTGTGGTTTAGTTTTATAATACATAGTCTAAGGCGACAAAATAGTTGTTGTAGTTGCTCTCCTAGTTTAGATTGCTTATTATCGTAGCTTATATGTTCGAATGAGCTTATTTGATCAAAGTTGTGATTAAAGGCTTATTTCGTTGTTAAAGCTTAATCGGTTTTATCTTGTTTTGTTCTATTTGATTTTTCGTTACTATTATCTTTCATGTACCTATTTCCTGACTTATTTCGATGATCATTTCTGCTTATTGGAGATAGCTATTTGTGCTTATTAAGTTTGAAGCTATGTACGCTTGCTCTTTAAATTCATTTACTGGTTTTATGGTTGGTTTGTATAAGAATTAAATTGGAGCCACATTTGGACTATAGGCAGCTTTGTTTTAAGAATTCAATTTTTGGAGCATGTTTTGGTTAGGAGATTGATTCTTGGTCCCATGTGGTTTAATGTAATCGGAATTGCAAATATTGAATTGTTATAAACTGTTTAACCTTAACAGTTTTGTTTATGTTTTGTAATTTTTGGTACCGGTCTACTCATGAGGCGTGGAGCTTAAGGATTTAGTAAGCTAGAAAGAATTTGATTATTTTCTTTAGCTTATTAAATCGGGTGGTTATCGTTTATTTGCGGCTCTTCAATTCGGTTCAATTTTCTATCCTTTTTCAATTTATTAGTATAGACTTAGAATAAAATGTTTAGCTTTGCTTATTTGATCATTATGCGTAGTGAGTAGTTAATTAGTGCTTGTTAAGTGATATTGTGATTTGGGAATTAAGTGTGGATTTGAAAAAGGTTTAGTTGATTAATAATCTTTGATTATTTAGATTTGTAGTTTGAATGTTTTAAAGGGCAAAATCCGGAAAAATAGTCAAACTACACATCTAGTAATTAATATCTTTTTAAGAGGGTTTTTGTCAAAATAAACCAACGTTGTGAGATAATTATCTTTTCTAAGGAAATTAATTCGTTAGTAAACCTTAATTCACACTTAATGAACTTTTCACGTCACTTAGCAAGCATTTTCATCTTATAAATCTTTTAGATTATTTTTGTATAATTCTCGTAGTTTATTTGATTAGTATAATTCTAGTATTAATATTAGTATAATTTTCTTAGTATTAAAAATAGTTTTAAAACCAAAAATCTTAAAAGATAATCAAGAAATTTTACTTCAAAACATAAACGTGATTTTCAATTCGAATCTCGTTGGGACTTCGACTCTAGAAGATTGATCATTGTTTGTCCTCAAGCAATTTTCACATCTAACGGGAATTACTATATATTATTACGACACGCGTTTGACGTTTATCAAAATGGCGCCGTTGCCGGGGAGAGGTGTACGATCTACACGTGGGGTTTGAAGTTAGTGCCTTGAAGATCCTTTATTCGGAAAGTTTATATTCGTACTTATTAAAAATATAAAATATCCAAAAATATTTTTTTTCTTATTTTATTTTTATTTTTCCTTTTCTTTTATAAATATTAAAAAAATACCTAAAATATTTTTATTTTTATTTTTATTATTATCTTTATAAAAAAAATATTCTCCTTTATCCTCTTATTCGTTTAATTCTTATCTTCTCTCTCCTCTTTATCATTTAATTCTTTATCAACATGTCTTAGTTTTCGAGGTGCTCATGGTGTGGAGGTTCGTTTAACGATGGAAATTGTCGGCGTTGTACCAATGTGAGTTTCGGAGACGAGTTTGTCCGTAACCCCGATCCCATTTCAAATGATGAAACACCTGATTTTTCCTACCCACCTTCACAGCCCCAAACATCTTCGTTAGACTAATTTCATTGTTTTGGGTGTGGAGATCCGTTAGAAGATGGTGTACGTTGTCAATAGTATACTTGCAAGTGGTGTGGATATAATATTAGTGAAGGATTTTGTTTGTTTTGCGCTTCAAGAGATGGAAATTCATCCATTGATGTTCTAATCCAACAGCTTCAAATTATTTTCCCACCCCCCCCCTCCCCCCCCCCCATCCTCCATTATTTTCCCTCCCACCACCCCCCCAACGATTTTACCCACCCTTTCACAAGCCCATATGAGACATACTCGTGTTAGTTAAGTGGGTAACGATTCCCACTATGGTTTATTATTGTCCACACTGTTCCCTTTCCCCGCTGTCAAGAGCAGTAACCGTTCTACAATCAAAACTTTTGGTGAATAATTCATAGTCACAGAAAATTCACCGAGTTTTCCACAACAATATCTTAATTGTGAAAAATGTGGGGGTCCTCATGAAGATTATCAATGTCAACCGTGGTATCAAAACTACTTTGAACTTAACCTTTGCTATGATTTTAATTCTTACGGTTTTGATCAAACCCCGCAGTATTCTATCGATCATCAGCCTCAGATTATTTAAGAAGATCAGCAGTGGATAAGCGATAAGTTGATGAAATCACATAATGAACTTTTTGAATGTGTACGATCTATGTTTGAGGAGTTTCGGCAACGAGAGCAAGCGGCTAATCTTAGTACTCATACTCCTAAGCCGTCGCGACGTTTCAATTTTATTTATGATGAGGACGATGATGACGAGGAGAGTACTATTCCTTTGAATGAAATTACTTCTCAAATTCCTCCGTCTATTGAAATCATACCCGTTTTACCGACTTTGGAGCTCGGGGACTCTCTCATCATGGGGGATGAGAATCTTAGTACTATTCCTGAAAAGGAATCTGACGAATTCATAAAGTCTAGTATTAAGGACCTTGTTCTAATCATAAGTGAGTCCGAGGATACATCCTGGAGTGACATAGTGTGTGGTGATTTACCTTCGTGGTGATGATTTCTCCCCATTAACATTTCTAAAAGGAAAAAATCCTGACTTTCTCTAACCCTCTATTCGACTCAAATGATGATTTTACCTCTAGTGATGACGAGTCACTATCCGATGAGGACGTTCTAGAAGATAATGTTAAAATTTACTGGAACACCCTTTTCTAATTCGATGACGAATACATCTCTAATGAGGTAAATCCTCTTTTTGATGAGGTGGTTATAGGGCATCTGTATAGCGAGTACTCCTATGTTACCTAGAGGCTTGATGATCGGATTTGCTAGTCACCAGTTAACCTCTTTCCAAGCTTAATGAGGATGAGTGTTTTGACCCGGTGGTGAATTCATTATGGAAGAAATCGAGAAGCTGACTTACAAGTATTGTCCATCCACCGTTAATAGTATGTATGACGACTTATGACCCTAGGGAGACATTCTATCTAGAAGTTATAACATGAACATCCATCATCGTCCGCACCCACAAAAGTAACTTATATTTTGAGGAACTTAAAGAAATAAAATCTAATGTTTCTACGGATTTTGAGGACGATTATTATGACTCGGAGGGAGATATAATCTATCTTGAGAGTTTGCTTATTAAGGACACTATTCCTAATCTTCCTCCCGAGGTGTTTTTAGATCGTGACCCAAGAAGCTTAAAGGATGAGCCTGATAATGATGAATTGAAGAGTATGGTCAAAGTTTTCGACCCCGAGATTCATGAGAAAATTATTTCTCTAACATATGTGAGGTTACCCTTTGAGGATCGCCATTATTTTTCCCTCACATTTGCTATCCGAATCTTTCTTCCTTATCTCACTTATTCTAAGGATTCTTCTCTTCTTCTCTCCTCCAGGAGTGAAGATACTATCTTTGACCTCGACATCTCTATTTTTAGTTGCTATTCTCTTGAGCCGGTGGTATCTCATCGGAGTGGAACTTTCATGTGCTTCAATGTTTATCTAAACATCTTGAATGAAAGTCCGATGGAGATTTTCTCTTCCATGAGTTTCGTCCTAAAACACGATGATAGGTGGGAGAGTCACGCTAGAGATCATCGCACAAAAACATAGCGCTTCTCGGAGCACCCGTGTCTTTTCTTCATTCTTCTATATCATAATAAATTAAGTATGTTGATTTTATAGCCTAATTTTTAGGGGCGTGATCCTTTCTTTGGTGTGTGGACCCGTTTTTATTCAGGATTCCTTAAGATCGAGAATACCCGAGCTGTTTTTCATTTCTCCCAATCATCCGACCTACGATCTTCTGCTATTTTAGAATCCTCAATCCTGATCTTATATATATATATATATATATATATATATATATATATATATATATATATATATATATATTGTTTCCCCTTTCACACTTGGAATTTTTTGTATTTGCCTTTTTCATTCCTAAGTGTGGGGGTAAAACCCGACATTTTTGAACATTGAGGCCAATGTTCCATTCTATGTGTGGGGAAGGATTTCTATCGAAATATGATCATACCTGTGCCTACATATGTTCCCACGCAACCCCGTTTTGACCAAATTTTTAAAATTTTATTGTTTTATTATGATATATATATATATATATATATATATATATATATATATATAATAAATGATGAAAATATAAAAATATAGAAATAAGTAGGCCCGTAGAACTAGGTAGCTTTTGACTTGACCGAGTTTTAAACTCTAGCTTTTCCCTTAGCTTTTTAGACTAAGCGTTTGCTAAACTTTAAAATTTTGCAAAGAACGAAAAATGATAGAGTTAAATATAAGTTAGATGCTAAGCGTGGAGTAGTTGGATCTCTTTAGAGCTCATAGAGGTTAATTGTGGCTTTTTGCTCCCACCAGCTTAATAAACGTTATATAATTGTTAAATAAATAAAGTTACTTTGGTTTTTGCTATTCTTAGTTTAAATCCCTTCGTAGAAATTCCTTCTGGTGAAAGTAAGGTACACATCGAGGTTTTGTCAGTGTTGTGGGGAAATAGACTACCGATTCCTGACGGCTCGCTACTGTTGTCTAGGTAGTTAAAAGACCATAGGACTTGAAATTTGGCTAATAATAATAATAATAATATAATAAACCGAAGCTGAAATAAGACTTCTAGATCATGGTCGGCTCGCATACCGATGTGACAGTCGTTTAAAGGGTGGAGGTAATAATAATAATAATAAAAACCGTGGGCTGATAAAAGTTTACTGTCTCTGGTCGGTTCGCTGCCGATGTGGCAGTCTTCAAAAGAAGGCCCATAGTAAGAATAATAAATCCGAGACTGATAAAAGTTTGTTGCACTGGTCATTTGCTCCCGAATGTGCAGCCTGTCAAAAAGGTAGAAGGATTCCCCAATTCAAAATAAGACCCAAGGCCATGGTTCGTAGCTCCGCATACCGATGTGACAGTTGTTTAAAAGGCCAAGGAGGTGTAATAATGTTGCAATAATAATAATAATAAAGCCAAATTTCAACTCCGGGGTTATCTAAATAAAGCCTCCGTCTCTGGACTTGTAGTTGAGTTGTTTCGGATGAAATAAAAAGGATAACCCCTAAATCATGTGAATTTAGAACCTTAATGTTATAACAACCCGTAATTTTCATCAATGTAAATATCCATCTATTAAATTAGATGCACTGTAATATCCATCTATTATATATATACCACCTTTTTACAGGGAAATTTTTGCTTTATCTCATTATGCAACGTAACTTGCATCTCTAAAGACAACGAGCTCACGCAACCTCTACCAATGCCATTTCTATATGATGTTTATATCATGTAAACACCCTAATATGTCAAGTCTATATCTTAATATCATTTTTACCAAGTACATTATCCATTTAACATACTTTTCAAAACGTTATATCAAAACAAGCATTAAACGTTAACGTTTATATCAAAACCCTAATTATATGTAATGTATACATATAAAATAAATGTACAAGCCTTTAAAGCATGTGTACAAGTATCATAGCATAACATTTGAATATCTTTTCCCTCCTAAATCAAGTTACAACTTTCTAAAGCTCAATGTACAAGTCAATAATGCAATAAAGTTAAACTAGGTCATTTTACCTCTAAATTTATTTAGTTTCTTACTACCACTTTAACACAAGGTACAAGCACTTAATGCATGACTTATAAACCCTAAAACTAATCCCTAAATCATTCTAAAATCTAATCTAAAACCCTAAACCCTAAACGAAACCCAAAAACCCTAATTTCACTTTAAACCTAAAACTAAACCCTAAACCTTAAAACTAAGCCCTAAACCTTAATCCTAAACCATAAACCTTAATCCTAACACTAATCTTAAACCCTAAACTATCTTAAACCCTAACCCTTACTAGAAATTAAAACCCTAAACCCTAACCCGAAATGAAAATAACTTGCGAAAAACATCCTTTCTTGCATTTTTACCCAATTTAAAGCCAACCAGGGGCACCTCAAGCAAGCATCCTAGCACCTCTATGACATCACAAAGCAACTTACAAGCACCTCTATCACCACCCTTAAGCTCTAAGGCTTCTAGACACCTCCTTGTTACCTCCTTATACCCAAAACCCCTCCAACACCTTCCACCTTGCAAATCTATACTCCATAGCCCTCAATACTCACCCTAGGCCATCCTTAGTCATCTATCTACAGCTCCTAACCCTTAGCCACCAAGAAAACTTAGCCAACAAAGGTCTTGAACCCTATAAATAGCCGAATCCATGCACCATTTCAAATCATACCTCAAATCTTCATTACACACACAAATGGAGTTCTAAATCTGCCAAGGAAGAAGTATAAGATCCCTAAGCTCAGAATAGGAGCCAATAAGCAAGAAAAACAAAGTATTGAAGACATTTCTAGGCGTACGAGTCATAAAAACCCATTTTGACCCTTTTTAGCTCAAGTAAGCCTAATATGCTAGTTCCATAAACTTTAATATGTATATAGAATGTTTATAATACCTAAGATCCAATATACAACACTTGTTGGAAACTTTGAATCCTCCAAACCCATGTGGTTTTTGATTAAAATCCTAAAAATGACCCTTTTGATTTTTCTAGCTAACTAATCCATTTCTAAACTTTTGTTACGTTAGAACATCTTATTTACGCTTATTCTAATAAGCTATAACCTAAAAATATCATTTGGAATCTAAAAATAAGCTAAAGGGGATGAAAATGTCATTAACTAAAGGGGATGAAAATGTCATTAATCTAAAGTTATAACTATAAGGACCTATTTTGCCAAGTTTCAAAGTTAAAGGTTTAAATTATATATACTTTACATAAAAAAGGCCTAAAGATGTAAAAGTATATAAAACCAAGGGTATATATTGCTAATTTCTGCAAACTTAAAATATAAAATATAATATTTTTATATAAATTATAAAAATTATATTAATATATAAAACTAATATTATTAAAACCCGACACATTATCGATATTAATCATAAATATCGCGCAGTATTTCGTTATATATTTAACATATATTATCATCAACTAACTTTGAAGAAACTTAAAAAATCTTATCGTATCACTTCACAATGGAATTATTCATATGAAGGGTTTCATTTGAGTTTTGTTTGAAAAACGAGTTTTAGTTGTTTACGATTTAAAGTGTCCTGGCTCCTCAAACGATACTACATGGCCTCTGTATTATGATAGCCTGAACAGCGATACAATATTTCATAATTTAATAAATCAAAGATATACGTTAAACTTATGAATTTTTGAAATATAAACTACCACACTAGACTTGACATAATCAACCCTAGGTTGCGTTACGAAGCCTTTACTTTCCACTTGATATACTTTTTTGCATCAATAATTCCCCTATACTGTTAAAGGTGAGTTTCGTACCGTCACTTTAAATCTCTATTCATAAAACTCGTGAGGTGGATACATGCTATAAACCATGAATACTGGGGGGGGAGCGGGGGGGGGGGGGTTGTTGGTGGTGGTTTGTGGGGTGTGGTTGGGGTGTTGGGTGGGTGGTGGGGGTGGGGTTTGTGTTGGGGGGGGGGGGGTGGGGGGGTGGGGGGGGGGGGGGGGGGGGTGGGGGGGGGGGGGGGGGCCGGGGAGTACCTAAATAGAAATGTTATCCTGACGTATATAAATTGTCAATCTGTGAAGACTTACTACCCCAACATCACACAGGATGCGCCCTTCTCCCCCCGTGGCCACGAATTCCCAAACAGCACTATCGATTAGAAGCGATTTCCGCACAAATAAGTTTAGGCCTATTGGGTATTGGACGAATCCCGTAAGGTGTTATCCGTGATAGTGTTACCAACGCACCTAATTTTATAACTCATAGGAATATGAAATTACCTACACGGGGACCATTATCTTTATATATATATATCATTATTGATATATACACTAGTCAGTTTGAGTGCCATGAGCTTAGACGCAATAATACTGTTTTCCATAATAATTGTACTCATTGCAATTATTACACTTATGGGTGTATAACAACGTAACCCACTCTTATGATACTTGTATTACACTATTTATTATAAACCTATGAATTTCACTCAACCATTATGTTGACCTTTTTAGCATGTTTATCTCAAGTAACTAAACATCTTATGGCACGGAGTGGCACGGACTTGAAGATGGCTAAACTGTTATCATTCAAACTTTATGTTTTCATGTAGATTTTGGGACCTCTGTTTGTAAAAACTCTGATGAAATAATGAATGATAACTTATCTTTTAAAAATGTCTCTTTCGAGTCATTTTCTATGATTATGACTGGTGTACTATGAAATAATACCCCAGATTAGACTTCTGCTTCAATATAGTTTCCAAAAATGGGGGTGTTATAGATGTAAACAAGAGCACGGTAAAGAGAGACAAGTTGAAACCTACTATAACTACTTATCTTTTCCATCCAAGAAAGTCTCCATGCCACTACATCTTCAAGAATGAGTATGTAAAGATACATAACCCCCTATTATACTATATATAAATAACTTATGTTATTTACTACTGGTTGTTACAGAGTTGATGTCTTCTCCCAACCATCCTACTTCCGAAGATTGATGAAGCTTTCCTCTAACATTTTTGGACTATATCCCGGCCTTCTCCCAGGACTATGTCCCAGCTTCACCAGGAAAAACTTATTCTAGCTCTCTTCAAAATAACCATTTTGTGTAGTTCCCAATAGTTTTACCAACTCTTACATTTTCATGATACCCCTAATGAAGGTCATGCATACATACTATGCTAAAGAATCACCTATTCCACCACCAACTATTGTGGCCTCCTTCTACAATTCCTTATCCTCCAATTATTTAATCCTCAATAATTCTTTCTTCCGTAGAAATTATTGGCAACCTAAGAAACAAGGCCATAACCAATCATTCTCCTCTACTTCTGCCCTACCTCAAGAATTTGAGATGGGAGAAAGCTCTCATAAGACAAGTCTGGACCATCACGAGGAGCAAATTGAGGAAATCCCGAATCACCTGGATGAACTCCCTCTCAACCGCATTGAGCAAATATAAGACAAAATAGAAGGTCTCGGAAAAGGTCGGGTGATTATACAATAAGATTTCGACAATCTGGAAGCTGAACTCCAAAAGGCTCATGCTCGAATTGCTAAACTTCAAAGAAAGCAAGTGGGAAATAACAACAAGATTGCTCTGATTCGCTTTAGGATTGCTAATCTAGAACAAATCATCGAAGAAATCCAAGTCCGTCACCAAGCAGACAAGGAAAGTCTTCTGAATGCAATCTATGAACTAAAGAACAGTTAGGAAGGACCATCAGACTACTAGATTAGATACTAGTTATAGCTTTTGATAGAACCTAGCCACGTTAAGTTTGGTATAAATTAACAAAACCGATAATATCCATCCTAAAACAACTTCTCTTATTTCATCATCTCCAGCTCCATCATTATGAAGTCATAAACCATGATTTTCTAAATAAATCATAGGTACTAATTGGATATTAATTATCTAATGATTTTGATATAACTCTTTGTAACAATGTTCAGTTTTGAACTTAATCATTTAAGACTTGTGATATCATGTCTTATTATGTTTATCATTATGTTGATAGAATGCCTCCCAAAAGGATGTCAACATCTGAAGCAACCCAACGCAAGACACAGGCTGCCATCAGAGAAACTTAATTCGCTGACAATAGTTCCGCAGCTTTGGAAGCACAAGCCGCTAACATGGAAAATACTGATAATACCACCAGACCAAGAGAAGCTCCGGTGGCAAGACAATGTAGCTTCAAAGAGTTCATGAGCTGCCAACCTATCAACTTTAAAGGCACGGAAGGCGCTATTGGTCTCATCTGCTGGTTTGAAAGAACTGAATTTGTGTTTTCCCGTAGCAACTGTACCGAAGACTGCAAGTGATGTTTGCTACTAGGTACAATCTAACTAAAGAACCTCTATCTTGGTGGATTCTTTTGCCCCAACCTATTGTAATAGGAAGAACTTACAAGAATACCTGGGTTTGAATGTCAAGAAGCTGTGATAAAGAAATACTATCCCTGAACTGAAGTCCAGAAGATGGAAGACGAGTTTTACCATCTGACTGTGAAGGGGAATGATCTCAAGACATATGTGAGAAGATTCCAGGAATTGGCAACCTTGTGTCCTACTATGGTGCCAGATTCTGAGAAAATGATGGAAATTTTCATTGAGGGATTTCCTCGAAGTATTGAAGGGAATGTTACTGCCTCTAAACCTTAAACTCTAGAGGAAGCCATTAACATAGCCCAGAGGCTAATGGATCAGTGTAACAAAGCACACTCCAGTGCAAGTATCAAGTGATCACAAACAAAATTTGTACAACAGAAGAACTTTCAACAACAACAACAACTACCGTAACACCAACACCAACAACCGCTACAATAATCACCAACCACAACAGAACAGAAGACAGGAAACCTTCAGGGCTTATGCTGCCACCCCAACTGAAAATAATAGATATACTGGAAACCGTCCCTTGTGTAAGAAATGCACTCTGCATCACACAGGACCTTGCACTGTTAAGTGTAATACTTGTAACAAGGTGGGCCATCTGACCAAGAACTGCAGAAACAAAGGGCCAGCCACTGGAAGTAATCTGCTACCAGTGATAGTTACTTGCCATGCCTGTGGAGAGAAAGGGCATTATGCAAATCAGTGCTGAAAGACCACCAACAACAATGCCCAGGGAAGAGCCTACATGCTAAGGGATAGAAATGCTCATCAAAACCTGAACATAGTCACGGGTATGTTACTTTTAAACCAACATCTAGCTAGAGTATTATTTGATTCTGGAGCTGATAAAAGATTCGTATCCATATCTCTTGCCTCTAAGCTAAATATTCCACCCATTACAATAGATACCTTTTACGATATCGAAATGGCTGACGGAAACTTAGTAAGCACAAACACCGTTATTCAGGGTGCAATCCTGACCTTGTTAAACCAACCTTTCAAAATTGATCTTATGCCGATTAAACTCGGTAGTTTCGACGTCGTCATTGGTATGGATTGGTTATCCAAGTATCATGCTAGGATCATCTGTGATGAGAAAGTCGTCCACATTCCCATCGACGGTGAAACATTAATCATTCAAGGTGACCGAAGTAAAACCCAACTAAATCTCATATCCTGTATAAAAACCAAAAGGTATATATCCAGGGGATGTCAAGTTTTCGTAGCCCAAATAATGGAAAAGAAGTCGGACGAGAAACGACTAGAAGACATACCGGTAGTCAGAGAATTCCCAGAAGTTTTTCCTGAAGATCTACCTGGCCTTCCTCCCGTTCGTCAAGTAGAATTTCAAATCGATTTAATTCCAGGAGCGACACCTGTAGCCCGAGCACCTTATAGATTAGCTCCTTCAGAAATGCAGGAACTATCTAACCAACTTCAAGAGTTGGCAGACCGAGGTTTTATTCGACCATTACTCCACCCTTGGGAAATATCCTGTTCATAATTTGTTAAAAAGAAATACTGGATCTATACAAATTTGAATTGATTATCAGTAGTTGAATAAACTTACCGTAAAGAATCGTTACCCATTACCCATGATCGATGACTTATTTAACCAACTTCAAGGTTCGAGTGTTTACTCAAAGATCTACTTGAGATCAGGTTATCATCAATTGAGAGTCAGGGATGAAGATATTCCCAAGATTGCTTACGGACATTATGAATTTCAAGTGACGCCATTTGGTTTAACTAATGAACCTGCTGTATTAATGGATCTCAAGAATCGTGTGTGTAAACCATACTTGTATAAATTTGATAGTGTTTCATCGATGATATTCTCAACTACTCTCTTAAACAAAGGAAGAGCAAGCAAATCATCTGATAAATAATCCAAGAAATTACTCAAGAAAGAAGAAGTTTGATGTCCAATATCTGCCAAGTGTGATTTCTGTATTCATATCGTACAATTTTTTTGGACACTAATTGATAGTCAAGGACTTCATGTTGACACCCGCCCAAATTGAAGCAGTTAAGAAATTGGACTCTCTACTACACCCCACAGAAATACGTCAATTCACAGACTTGCGCCGGCTACTACCGGAGATTCATCGAAGGTTTTTCGAAAATTGCAAAGTCTTTGACTGAATTAACCCAGGAAAACAAGAAGTATATCTTGGGCGAAGATCAAGAGTTGGCTTTCCAATTACTAAAACAGAAGTTTTGTGAAGCTCCAATCTTAGCATTACCAGAAGGAAACGACGATTTTGTTGTTTACTGCGATGCATCCCATCAAGGTTCGTGAGCGGTGGTTAATGCAAAAAGATAAGGTTATTGCATATGCATCCCGACAACTTAAACCTCACGAAAAAAACTATACAACTCATGATCTCGAATTAGGAGCAGTTGTGTTCGCTCTTAAAATTTGGAGACACTACCTATACGGTAAAAAGTGTACTGTGTTCACTGATCTTAAAAGTCTTCAGCATATCCTTGATCAGAAAGAGTTGAACATGAGACAACGTCGTTTGTTAGAATTACTTGCAGATTACGATTGTGAAATTCGCTACCATCCTAGAAAGACAAATGTTGTAGCAGATGCCTTAAGACAGAAGGAACGAATCAAACCACTCCAAGTTAGATCATTAGTTATGACCATTGCATCCAAGACGTTACCATCATAATTCCTTAAATCCTCAATACCAAAGCACTCAAAAGAACAAAACAACAAGGCGAAAACATTATAGGAATGATAAGCATTTGAAATACGTCCTGATGGAACTTGTTGTATTAAGAACCGAAGCTGGTTACCACTCTTTGGTAATCTGAGAGACTTGATCATGCATGAGTCCCATAAATCAAAATATTCCATTCACCTGGGTTCTGACAAGATGTATCAGGATCTTAAGAAACTCTATTGGTGGCCTAACATGAAGGCAATCATCAGCTGAAATAAGTTGTCAAATGTTTAACAAGTTCACGAGTTAAAGACAGAATTTCAGAAGCCATCCGGCTTCATTGGTACAACCATATATATCCTATGTGTGAACTGTGAAGAGAAATCACAATGGATTTCATCACAAAACTGCCAAAAACATCAAACGGACATGACATAAATCTGGGTCATTGTCGATCGCCTTACCAAATCCTCACATTTCATCCCTACCCGTGAGACAGATATCGTTATTAGTATGGTAACCCTTAACAAGGTTTGTACATCAAAGAAATAGTCCCTCCCGGCATGGAGGTGCCCATATCTATTATATCAGAACGTGACATACAATTCACATCCAGATTATTGGCAATCATTACAAGTGCATTGTGTACTCAATTTAGACAAGATTACGACATATCATCTTCCCCGAAACAGATGGACAAATTGAAAGGCACAACATTCAAACACTCGAATACAACGATGCTCGAGCCTGCTATATAGATTTTTGTGAAAGTGATGGTGAAAGACACATACCATTGGTAGAATACTCATACAAATAACAATTACCATGCCAGTATCAATGCGAGCACTATTTAAGGAACTTTATGGCCTAAATTGTCTATCACCTATTTCGTTTGGCCAAAGTTGGAGATGTTCAACGTACAGACTAGAAAAAATCCATGAAACCACTAAAAAATAGTGCAATTCAACAAACGCTTGCAAAGTTGCAAAGATCGGATAAAAGAATTATGCCAATGTAAAGGGGGGGGCGAAAGCCTTTAGCATTTCAAGTTGGAGATCGTGTTATGATTAAAAGTATCACCACGTAAAGGTGTCATCCGATTCAGAAAACGAGGAACGCTTAACCCACGGTACATTAGACCATTCAAAATCCTTGAACGGATTGGCCTAGTGGCATACAAACTAGAGCTTACTGAAGAGCTTAGTAATGTCCATAGTACTTTCCATAGTTCTAATCTAAAGAAATGATTATCTGACGAATCCCTTGTTATTCCAATGAAAGAGCTTCGACTTGATGACAAACTTAACTTTGTAGAAGAACCAGGGGAGATTATGGATCGAGAAGTCAAGAAACTGAAACAAAGTTGTATTTCTATAATCAAAGTAAGATGGAACTCTAAAAGGGGACCAGAATTTACGTGGGAACGCGAAGATCAAATTCGTACCAAGTATCCACATCTGTTTTCAAACATCACTCCGGCATCCAACTAAATCTTGGGACGAGATTTCTTTTAAGGGAGGGAGACTATAACAACCCGTAATTTTCATCAATGTAAATATCCATCTATTAAATTAGATGCACTGTAATATCCATCTATTATATATATACCACCTTTTTATAGGGAAATTTTTGCTTTATCTCATTATGCAATGTAACTTGCATCTCTAAAGTAAAGACGGAGCTCACCGCAACCTCTACCAATGCTATCTCTATCTATGTTTTATATCAGTAAGAACACCTAATATGTCAATATATCTATATCTTAATATCATTTTTACCAAGTACATTATCCATTTAACGTACTTTTCAAAACGTTATATCAAAACAAGCATTAAACGTTAACGTTTATATCAAAACCCTAATTATATTGTAATGTATACATATAAAATGAATGTACAAGCCTTTAAAGCATGTGTACAAGTATCATAGCATAACATTTGAATATCTTTTCCCTCCTAAATCAAGTTACAACTTTCTAAAGCTCAATGTATAAGTCAATAATGCAAGAAAGTTAAACTAGGTCATTTTACCTCTAAATTCATTTTAGTTTCTTACTACCACTTTAACACAAGGTACAAGCACTTAATGCATGACTTCTAAACCCTAAACCTAATCCCTAAATCATTCTAAAACCTAATCTAAAACCCTAAACCCTAAACAAAACCCTAAAACCCTAATTTCACTTTAAACCTAAAACTAAACCCTAAACCTTAAAACTAAGCCCTAAACCTTAATCCTAAACCCTAAACCTTAATCCTAACACTAATCCTAAACCCTAAACTATCTTAAACCCTAACCCTAACTAGAAATTAAAACCCTAAACCCTAACCCGAAATGAAATGAACCCGACACCCCTTTTCTTGCATTTTTACCCATTTTAAGCAACCAAGCACCTCAAGCAAGCATCCTAGCACCTCTATGACATCACCAAGCAGCTTACAAGCACCTCCATCACCACCCTTAAGCTCCAAGGCTTCTAGACACCTCCTTGTACCCGAAACCCCTCCAACACCTTCCACCTTGCAAATCTACACTCCATAGCCCTCAATACTCACCCTAGGCCATCCTTAGTCATCTATCTACAGCTCCTAACCCTTAGCCACCAAGAAAACTTGGCCAACAAGGGTCTTGAGACCTATACGTAGCCGAATCCATGCACCCTTTTAAAACACACCTCAAATCTTCATTACACACACAAATGGAGTTCTAGCTTAGCCAAGGAAGAAGTATAAGATCCCTTCAAAATAGAAGCCAAGAAGCAAGAAAAACAAAGTCTTGAAGCCATTTCTAGGCGTACAAGTCATAAAAACCCATTTTGACCCATTTAACTCACGTAAGCCTAAGATATTGTTTCATAAACTTATAATCTGTATTAGAATGTTCATAATACTCTTAAGATCATATATTAACTCTTGTTTGAAGCTTTGAATCCTCAAACCCATATGTTTTTGATTAAAACCCTAAAAACGACCCGTTTTGAACATCTTATTTTAGCTTATTCTAATAAGCTATAACCTGCAAATATCATTTGGAATCTTAAAATAAGCTTGCATGGCTTTTTAGACTTGTTTTGCAAATATTTCCATGCATAGGGGTATATATTGTAACTTTCTAAAATTTATAACTAAAGGGGCTAAATATCATTATTCTAAAGTTATAACTATAAGGACCTGTTTTGCCAAGTTTCAAAGTTAAAGGTTTAAATTATATATACTTTATATATAAAGGACTAAAGTTGTAAAAGTTTATAAACCAAGGGTATATATTGCCAATTTTGCAAACTTAAAAATATAAAATATAATATTTTTATATAAATTATAAAAATATATATTAATATTATAAAACTCGATTTTATTAAAACCCGACACATTTATCGTTATTAATCATAAATCGACGCATTATTTCGTTATATATTTAACATAATTTATCATCAACTAACTTTTGAAGAAACTTAAAATCTTATCGTATCACGTTACTAGGGAATTTCATATGAAGGGTTTCATTTGAGTTTTCGTTTTGACGAGTTTGCTGGGTTTACGATTTAAAGTGCCCTGGCTCCTCAAACGATACTACATGGCCTCTGGATTATGATAGCCCGAACAGCGATACAATATTTCCATAATTTAATAAATCAAAGATATACGTTAAACTTTATGAAGTTTTGAAACATAAACTATCACACTAAGACTTGACATATCACCCCAGGTTGCGTGACGAAGCCGTTACTTTCACTTGATATACTTTTGCCATCAATCAGATTTCCCTATACTGTTAAGGTGAGTTCATAGCCTCACTTTTAAATCTTCTATTTCATAAACCCGTGAGGGGGATACATGCTATAAACCATGAATACAAGTGTTTTCTAAATGTATGCTATCCTGATATATTATTGCATCTGTTGTCTAAGTCCCTTTATGCCAAAAGACCCCCACCATCATGGACCATTAATCACTTGCGAGTGAACGTGAATATTGTGAATAGGCCTATTGGGATTGACGAATCCCGTTTGTGTTAGCCGGATAGGTAACCAAACGCACTATATTTGAAACTCATAGGTATATGGCAATTACCTACACGGGGGCCATTATCTTTATATATATCATTATTGATATATACACTAGTCAGTTTGAGTGCCATGAGCTTAGACGCAATAATACTGTTTTCCATAATAATTGTACTCATTGCAATTATTACACTTATGGGTGTATAACAACGTAACCCACTCTTATGATGACTTGTATTCACACTATTTATTATAAACCTATGAATTTCACTCAACCATTGTGTTGACCTTTTTAGCATGTTTATCTCAGGTAACTGAACATCTTATGGCACGGACTGGCATGGACTTAAAGATGGTTAAACTGTTATGATTCAAACTTTATGTTTTCATGTAGATTTTAGGACCTATGTTTGTAAAAACTTAGATGAAATAATGAATGATAACTTATCTTTTAAAAATGTCTCTTTCGAGTCATTTTCTATGATTATGACTATTGTACTATGAAACAATACCCCAGATTAGCTTCCGCTGCTATATGTCAAAAATGGGGGTGTTATAGGAAATAAGGATGCTTTATGCGGATACGTTTAATTGTGATAGAATTCTTCGTATCTAGGTCTTAGGAAGTAGTACCGCCTAAGTCTTAAGAATGATATGCCGCCTTGAGATATGTAATCATTGCACTAAATGATACTTTAGCCACATTCCATTGTACTTAAACTTTCCTTTGTGATTAATACAATTTACCGGGGCAACCCTTTACCCAAAAAAAATAGGTAGCCAAACGCACTATATTTGAAACTTATAGGTATATGGCAATTACCTACACGGGGGCCATTATCTTTATATATATCATTATTGATATATACACTAGTCAGTTTGAGTGCCATGAGCTTAGACGCAATAATACTGTTTTCTATAATAATTATACTCATTGCAATTATTACACTTATGGGTGTATAACAACGTAACCCACTCTTATGATGACTTGTATTCACACTATTTATTATAAACCTATGAATTTCACTCAACCATTGTGTTGATCTTTTTAGCATGTTTATCTCAGGTAATTGAGCACCTTATGGCACGGAGTGGCACGGACTTGAAGATGGCTAAACTGTTATCATTCAAACTTTATGTTTTCATGTAGATTTTGGGACCTCTGTTTGTAAAAACTCTGATGAAATAATGAATGATAACTTATCTTTTAAAAACGTCTCTTTTGAGTCGTTTTCTATGATTATGACTGTTGTACTATGAAATAATACCCCAGTTAGCTTCGCTGCTATAATGTCTCATAAATTGGGGGTGTTATAATAGGATGGACCCATTGTTCCTAAATAAAAGCCATCTTGTCTCCTACAAGACTTGAAACGGTTAGGGGATCCTAGGGGGCTCGGGATTGC
This sequence comes from Tanacetum coccineum, assembly GCA_026074375.1. NCBI lineage: Eukaryota > Viridiplantae > Streptophyta > Magnoliopsida > Asterales > Asteraceae > Tanacetum > Tanacetum coccineum. Next base: position 11,729 of record BQNB010038562.1, on the reverse strand, counting down.
TTCTTTTTGTGTCGGGTTTAATTAATACTAAAAACCGTGATTGAAATATATTTCCCGAAGTTACTTAGTATTTTTATTCATCTTAAAAATAATTTTCCAATAACCTAGAGTATTTACACGACATATTTCCACATTATACTCCCCAAAACTCATTTTGAACATTATCGGACGTGTCGGGACTCGTTTTCGACATTTTACACTATTCATGGGTTAAACCACCCAAAACACAATCAACATAATAATACCCTGAAAAATATATTATTATAAACCATATAACCATAAATCACGTTATTTCACATAAATCCACCGCCGTCAACACGGTACAAGTTCTAACGAATCTGACAAACGTCAAATAGTCAAAGGACTAAATTAGAAAATTTCAAGACACAAAAAGGGCAAGGGTTACAGGTGGGAAGCTTTACTGTCGAAAAGGGAATTGGTATAGTGACAGAGAACTAAAAGGGATGAACACATTTAATTATTACGATCTTATGCGCAATGTCTAATCATAATCTTAAAGGATCTCTAAATTAATTAGGTCTAATTTTGTACTTGAAACCTAACCTATGTTTACTGAGTGGAATGGACTCGCACGGAGAATTAACCTATTCTCAGTCTACAGTCATTAAGGTTCCAATTTATGAGATACACTTAACTCTAACAGGTGATCTCCTATAAGCTTGCATTCCTAACTAAATATTTAATGCTAAGGGCTCGCCATGGGTGAAGATCGAACAACTGCAAGTGTTGGTCATCTTGCAGTCAATCGTGTGCCCAGGGTATTTGGGATCAAATAGACCCTATCACACTCAACCTTATATCAATACTTAGACGGAATCATAAGGATCAATAAAAAAAATAAAAAAAAATAAAAAAAGCCCCACCCCCCCAAATCTAACTTTTCACATAGAAAGCATAAGAACAACAAGATATAATAATAATAATCAAAGACATGATTAATAAATTAAATGGGGAGGAACAATTAATAAAGAATAACAAATAATAATAACATCAACGATTATATTGATAGATGAATAAGTCATAATAACAGTATTAAATTGACCACAAAAGTTGAAGTGATGTTACATTATTGTGTAAATTAGATGCTCTCGATCCCTAGTCGAAGGCCATGGCAAACCCCAAAGGTTTTGCCCTACACTTCGCTCAACACCTTTTTCCCCTTTTTTTTAGTGTCGGTTGTACTCCACTAGGGGACGATTGTCTTCTTCGATTGGAATGATGACGTCTATATATGCTAAATGTTAAGTTTGATACATGTACGAATTAAGCCCCTCGTCTTCATGAAGTTATTTAATTAATTATTGAAACTTTATCACTTTTGCGCAACTTTAGTCCCTGTAATGAGTCATCATTACGGCGTAACCTCATCGACCAGGTTACGCCGTGATTCTTCTGACTCGACAATTCTTATTTTAGTGTAAAAATTGGTTACGGTGTAATTCCCGCGGGACGGTTACACCGTAACCCTTAGTCAGCATAAATATCTTCTTCAATAATTTAGTTACATGACAACAACCAACAAGAAGGAATAGATTTTAACGAGACATATGCTCCCGTAGCAAGGTTAGAATCTATAAGAATCCTTCTTGCATATGCTTGTGCATACGATTTTAAACTCTTTCAGATGGACGTCAAAAGCACCTTCCTAAACGGTTTTATAAATGAAGAAGTCTATGTGTCACAACCTTCCAGTTCTATCGATTTCGAAAAACCTAATCATGTGTATAAACTAAAAAAAGCTCTTTATGGTCTTAAACAAGCATCCAAATCTTGGTACAATAGACTTAAATCCTTCCTCTTTGAAGACAAGTACACCATGAGATTGGTAGATAACACCCTATTTACCAAGAAAAGAGACTCACATATCATTATTGTCCAAATATGCATGGACGACATCATATTCAGATCAACTTGTCAAGAGATTTGCTACGATTTTTCTAAAATAATGCACGACGAGTTTGAAATGAGTATGATGAGTGAGTTAAATTTCTTCTTTGTTTTACAAATCAAACAACTAGAATATGGCATCTTCTTCAACCAATCTAAATACATTAAAGAAATGCTTAAGAAATTCGGTCCAGAAGACTCTAAACCCATCAAAACACCAATGTCATCCGAAACCAAACTCACCAAGGACGAAGACGGGGAATCCGTTGACAACACAAAGTATCGTGGCATGATTGGTAGTTTACTCTATCTCACGACAAGTTGACCGAACATCATGTTTGTGTTTGTCTATGCGCCCATTTTCAAGAAGATCCCAAAACTTCTAACCTAGAAGCCATCAAAAGAATATTTAGATACATTATAGGAACAACACACTTTGGATTATGGTATCCTAAAGGAACGGGAGTAGAAACAATAGTTTACGCCGATTCCGACCATGCTGGAGACTATGTCGATCGTAAAAGTACTAACGGTGTTTGCACTTTTATGGGTTGTTGTTTGACATCATGGTTCTCCAAAAACCAAAATGTCGTAGCCATTTCCACCACAGAAGCCGAATACGTATCCGCATGCAAGACATGCCAACAAGCGTTATGGATGAAACAAGCCCTCGTATACTATGACATCAAACTAAATGACATTCCCATCCTATGTGAGAATAAAGGTGCCATCGATCTAAGTATCCTAAACTCTCACACCAAACATATAGAAATCTGACACTATTTCCTCTGAGATAATGTACAAAAAGGAAACATTATAGAGAAGGTTTCCTTGGAATATAACATTGCCGATATCTTAACCAAACCACTCAAACGTAAACCTTTTAATTTACTTACACTATGACTTAGACTCATGGAACCAAACGCTTAATAAACCTACAATAAATCACTTTTAAAAAATCCAAAAGCTAAACTCATTAGTCTAACATCCCATGTTGTGATGATGCGTTTACGAGGAGTATACTTAAGAAACTCATACTATGATTGCTTGCCAGGCACTCTTAAAAATATAATCACATGACAGAGTATATTTGTCTCGACCACACAATACAACCTTCTCCCTGACCAACGGTCTTTGAATCTACATGATTCTACCATCAAATAGCCGAATTACCTCAAAAACCCAAGTCCCTCTAAAAGGATTTTGGTAAATCAGGAAGATCTCTTTTCTTCTCAAATCTGAGTCAAGGATTCTGTTTCGAACTCAAGAGTAAAACTTTTGGGAAATTTTGTTCATACTACTATATATAGCTATACTATATACTATTACATATGCATTTGCATCATTAAAAAGATTTCTTTACTTATAACAAACCACGAAAGAGTAATTTTTAAAAATACTTCTCACGACTAGGACATACATTCTTTTCATACATTGATTAATACAGAGTAACGATGCGTATTTTTATTTAAATATATTTTTACCAAGTTTTAAATTTATTAAACTCGTATCACCTTTATAAACGCACTAACGGGCAGAGAACCCGATCGTGAGTAGTGTAGTTATGGTAAATCCGAGGTCGTCCCAAGAGCTAAAGGGCGGTTTAAATATGAGTTTTAAATGGTTGTCACATTTTCAAAGTTTTTTAGAAGATTAAATTGTAAGAGTTAAATGAGAGGAATTAAAATAGTTTTTATCAATCAATGGAAGTAGTATAGTGGAAAACTACTAAGAAGATAAACCCATTTAACTAATTAAATATCCTGAGTATAATTATTTTGATCTCAAGTGCAATGTCTAATTCTTGTTTTATTAGTGGTTTCTAAAGTTGACAGACCAGAATAGATATATGTAGTCTGTCATATAATTCTTGCGATCTCGAATCCCCCGAAAGTCATGAAGGTAAGGTAACCAGGTCAGAGTGATTAATCCCAACTATCCCAAGAACTAGTCTAACAACCTATAAAGATTACTAACCCTCTCTGAAAGAGTTTCTGTGCTTTTTAAGTATATTAAGTGATAGAAGTGCGAAGACCAGTTAGTTTCTACACTAGGGACGGAGTAATAACTCCTTCCTAGTACCCAGTTGATCCCATATTGACTTGATAATCTAATAATGGGTCAAGCAAGATCCCAACCACCCACTAACCGAAACTACAGGATTACACGATAATCAAGGAATATAAAACGAAAACAATACGTCAGAAAAGGAGATCAAAAATAATTAAACCAAGGAATCATAAATAAATTATTAAAAAATAATTAAAAATATTAACTAGAATAAATATCAGGCATCAACAAATTAAGCCGGAGAGCCAAATAAATCTATTAAAAAATAATTAAATCGAAATCATACTGTAATGTTGAGGATCCTGTACAAATTATGCTGACATAATGCTCCCGATCTGTTTAGTTGGATCCCTGTGTGAACCCAGAAAAGGTTCGGCGACCCTATACCCGTAGTCGAACAGTAACCAAAAAGGGAATTGTTCAATTGGTAATCTAATAACATGATTAACATGATCTAAACCACCCGCAATACTACCAAAACCCAGGGGTACACGATAGTCAAAGGATATCTAACAAAACAATGATCAGACAAAGAGATCAAAAATAAATAACCAATGAATAATTAACAAATTAAATGACAAGAGCAAAATTAAACATAATAAATATCAAGCATCAACAAATTAAGGCAAGACTAAATAAATCATTAAAAATAATTAATTGAAATCGAACTATAATTGTTGAGGAATCATGTACAAATCATGCTGAAATAATGCTCCTGATCTTCTAGTTGGATCCCGTGATGAACCCCGAAGGAGTTCGTCCTATACCCGAATCAAGCAGCTAAGCAAGCTGCTTCTTCTTTTCCCTTGGTCTTCTTGCGTCGGTCAACAAAAAACACCAAGAATGAATTGATTGATTTAATTCGCATCATTCATTCCCTATATATACTAAAATATAAGTTTGGCAACTTGGCAATTCAGTCCCTCATCGTTGTTGACGTAAATAGTTTAATCCTCGAAACTTTAATGAAATATAGCACTTTTAGTCCCCGGATGAGTCATACTTTACGGCGTAACGACATCGACCACGTTACGTCGTAATCCTTCTGACGCAACATTCCTTCTTTCAGTATTAAAATATGTTACGACGTAATTACATCGACATATTACGTCGTAACCCTTAGCCAGCATAAATATCTTTTCCATAATAATATTTTACGGCGTAACTCGTATGGGACGTTACGTCGTAATGCCTCTTCAGCACCAAATCTTCGTTATTAATTGATTACATATCTTCTAAGCTTCCAACTCGAAAACATTAATCTTTAAAAATATAGTACCCTACTAAATAATATAGTAGTGATACTATTCTTCATTTGGCTTTTAGGCTGCATCCTGTAGGATTTTAGTAGCCCTTCATTGAATTTTAGTACCTCTACTAAATAAATTAGTATTGATATTATTTTTGCACATATTTCGCCATTTTCCGTTACATGCCTCTAATTACCTGAATTCGCAAAATAAATAAATTAAATACCGAATTCAAATAAAAATGATATAAAGCAAGGCAATAAACGCGGGAATTTGATATGAAAAAGTATTAAATATTTGATGTTATCAAATATCCCCCCACTTGACTTCTACTTGCCCTAAAGTAGAACCTTTTAAATAATTCTCAAAAAGATATGTCCCTAGTTATCCAGGAATATATGAATTTAAAAATTACCTATGCTAGAAAATTCCTAACATAGCACCTCACGAAAGGAAAAATGAATCACACTCATACTCTCACTAATCTATGTGTTTCATTTTTGGTGATCACTCAACCACTCAGTCATGGCGAGTATTCTATCATAAGCTTGAAAAGGATACTAATCTCCACCACTAGATTCTAGATGCAACTGTTCAAAAAGGCAAATGGGTTGACACAACAAAAAGGCTTACGGGGTAAATCATCCTTTTATTTTAACCAAAATCGTTACACCAACAAGGGTGACAAAGCCACACATACACATCCGTAACGACGAAATAGACATGTATGATTGCATTTAATTCCCTCATTCGAGTAAAACCAAGGGTTAGGATAATGATATAGGGTAGGATAGAGACATAGGATACACATTTAATTGTTGTTAAATAAAAACACAAAACAAATAGTTTTCTAGGTCCACAATCTCCTCGTAATTGGTCGCATTCAAATCCCATAAGGTAAAAGCAAGGGTCAAAAGTCAAGGGGTTTCCATAATACACGAGTTAATGCATATGAATATGCGATATGAATGTAATGCATTGCCTCATAATATCTATAAACTAGGCAAGAAAGACGCATTAACTTGGCCTTCATTATCAATGAACAAAAAATATGTGCTAATTTTTTTAATTTAGGCCAAATTAGCACATAATTTTACCAAATACCTCATTTATATCTCCCTTCCCCTCACTTAAGATGTACAATGCCCTCATTGTACATATAGACTTATAATAAAAAGGAGAGATAGAAATGTCACAGGTTTATAAGAACTACCCGTTTATAAATAAGAACTACCCATTGATAAAGACGGAATCATCGCCAACTGGACAAGGTGGAAATACTGCCACAATACGACGTAAGAGCTGATTTATAATGATGATCAACTATTACAAACTAATAAACACTTGCTTGCATCCTTTTTTTTATGCAAGACAAGGATACAATCACAACACGAACACATATATACATGAGTATCCCCCCACTTAAGATCAACTATCTTCAAACACCGTCTTTTCTTTAAATACCCTCTATTCTAACCCGCAACTTCCACAAGTGAAACCCAAAATTAACCAGCAACTCCCCGATCATGGACAAAAGAAACTACTGGATAGGTTAGGCGTAGGTGTCACGAAACAACATATATTGGGTTACAAAATGAAAAGAATAGCTCTATAAGGTGTACTAAGGGTATCTTGCACTAAAGATGAGTGCAACAAAGGGTTTAATAGGGGGATTGACTAATCAGTGTGAGAAGTCAATATACACAAACATAACATGGATGGGCCATTTGGGGTTAATCCTAAAATTTGCCTTTTATCACAGCTACACCGATTACACTAGGTGCAATGCTCATTATGGTGGTCTCAAAAAGATATATCAGGCCAAGTTCTAAATTCTACTACAGCCACCGACACACTCATTTTTATTGGATTTATGTATAAGAGGAAAATAGAAAGGCTTATCCTCACATAATTAAATTATAAGGTAGGTGTGCTCAGTATAGTCTTAACTAGTTAAGTAATGAAAAACATGTCAAAATTTAACTAATGAAACATTTTTCAAATTAAACTAAAAAAATAAAGGCACGTATAATCAAATAGGTGTTTATTTCTAATCCCTTCCCCCCACTTGAGTCAAACATAAGCATATAAAATTAAAATATAAAGGGTTAGAAATGGAACGGATTACTCCCCTGGATTTGCTCGGTATGATGAAGAGACAGCATGCTCAAAGCCATGCTCCAAGTCTTCTTCCTCGAGCAACATCCAACATCACAGGCAACTTTACCAACCTCTTGTATAGCATCCAACTAGTTTGGTTTGCGAAGCTTTCTCGCAGCTTGTTTAGTATCCAAGCACCACCACCTGTGCATAACATGTATGGCTGCAAGAAAGACTAATACCAAAAGCATAAATCCAGATAAAAACATAATAGTACGAAATTTATAGGATGATGATACAAGAAATACAATCCTAACTCACTTTCATAGGAATCACGATTGCATTTAGCATATGCAACAAGCCTTTTAAACCACTTGGTGGCCCAAGTGGACGAGTGAAGTCTCATGAGGGTTTCCAGATAACATACCCACAAAGTTCATTTACCAATATACACGGTTTTGTAAAATTTTAAACAATTTAATGGTTGCAGGAAGGGATTACGGCGTAACCATGGGATGAGTTACACCGTAATGATTTGGTTGCCAATTTTTGAAAATTTTATTTGATTAAGTTACGGCGTAATCATAGAAAGTATTATGCCGTAACAACATTGATTACGCCGTAAGAGTTACGCCGTAACCTGTTGTATATCAGCAAATAATTAACCACATAAATCGAGTCCATGAGACCTCGAATTCCATCCCTTGCAGTGAGAGCCTGCAAAACCAAGTAATAAATATACAAAACCAACTAATAATGCAGAAAGGACATGTATTAAACTAAACATAAATTAAAAGATAGGCGTGGGGTGCCTCCCACGAAGCACTTGTTTTTGTTTGAGTCTCTAGCTTGACTCCACCCTTATTTACTAGGTAATCGGGTGTCCTTCCCCTCACTTGGTATCAAGTGTAGGTGGAAGTAGCAATAGATACCATTCGGGTGTAAATTTGCTATAGGATAGGGAAATGTCAAATAGAAATCATACTGTCCAGGAGTTATAATATCCCTATCTACCTTACATGGTTTAGACGTTTTAAACACTCCATATAAGGGACTCAATGGCCGAGTATGAATGAAAGGCTCAAGTTTAGTGATAACTGAATGCACCTGTATTTCCATAAAATGTGACTGAGGATCTTTAGCAGCCTCCTCGTCAATCATGGTAACATTCACGATCTCGTCATCGAATTCATCAAAAAGTTCATCCAAAATTGACTTAGTAGCCGGTGCTACATAGTCATCATTAGGTGGTGTGGTGTGGATGAGTTGTGGGATCAAAGGTTGTATTACTTCATCCATTCATCAGGGATGTTAGGCATGAGAAATTGCCTAATTCGTTCAACGTCTTCGACCGTAATATCCCAAATATCATAAGTATCCCCATCATCATCATCTGCCACCTCAGCCTCCTCTTTCTCTAAGTCAACATCCTGTTCATAAATACTAGAAAATTCATTAGTAGCGGGAAAAATAGGAAAGTTAAGAAGATTACCACTTTCATGATTCGTATCCCTGGATGTGTCAAAATTACACCCATGCTGAACTTTTTCTTGCCCCATTCGTCTCAGGTTTTTGGCTCCTACACTGAACAAGTCATCCAAGATTTCATCAAAGTCGGAATCCTTCTTATCCACATGAGTGTTTGGTGTGTTTGGTGGTTGAGCGAAAAACTGGGGTGTGAAACTATAAAAGTGATCATTTAGTGGATTTTTCATTTGTCTAGCAATGTAAAGATTATATTCTGCTATTTTCATGCTATAAATGTCCACTTCATTGTTCGTATTGGGAGATTCATTACCACGTTCATTATGTGGTTGGGAAGGTTGGAAACAAGGAAGTAAGGGAGGTAACGCGTAATATTTGTCGATAAACGCGTCCTTATAGTAATGCGGAAAATCTAAAGATATACTCTTGTCACGGTGAGAAGAGTTAAAATCCGCCCTTTCATACCTTGTTGGACTACTTTTGGATCGAACATTATCCCATAATCGCCTTTCTTTCTTAGCTTCATACTCCAAGTACTCGTTAAGCGTCATGTTCTCAATATCAGGCTCCATTTCCATGATTCTTGAAAATCAAACACAAGATACGAGTAGATTGTGCTCTTACAAGAAAGTAAATGTACTGAAATAAAATATATACAAAACTCAAACTTAAACCTAATTAGCTCCCCGGCAGCGGCGTCAAAAACTTGATGCGTATTTTTATTTAAATATATTTTTACCATGTTTTAAATTTATAAAAATCGTATCACCTTTACAAACGCACTAACGGGCAGAGAACCCGATTGTGAGTAGTGTAGTTATGGTAAATCTGAGGTCGTCCCAAGAGCTAAAGGGCGGTTTAAATCTGAGTTTAAATGGTTGTCTTGTTTTCAAAGTTGTTTAGAAGATTAAATTGTAAGAGAATAAATGAGAGGAATTAAAATGGTTTTTATCAATCAATGGAAGTGGTATAGTGGAAAACTACTAAGAAGATGAACCCATTTAACTAATTAAATATCCCGAGTATAATTATCTTGATCTCAAGTGCAATGTCTAATTCTTGTTTTATTAGTGGTTTCTAAAGTTGACAGACCAGAATAGATATATGTAGTCTGTCCTATAATTCTTGCGATCCTGAATCCCCCGAAAGTCACGAAGGTAGGGCAACAGGTCATAGTGATTAATCCTAACTATCCCAAGAACTAGTCTAATAACCTATAAAGATTACTAACCCTCTCTGAAAGAGTTCCTGTGCTTTTAAAGTATATTAAGTGATAGAGGCGGTAACCTGGTTAGTTCCTACACAAGGGATGGGGTTTCAACCCTACCCTAGTACCCCTGTTAATCCCATATTCAATTGGTAATCTAATAACAGGATTAACATGATCTAAACCACCCGCAATACTACCAAAACCCAGGGGTACACGATAGTCAAAGGATATCCAATGAAACAATGGTCAGACAAAGAAATCAAAAATAAATTACCAAGGAATAATTAACAAATTAAATGACAAGAGAAAAATTAAACATAATAAATATCAAGCATCAACAAATTAAGACGAGACCAAATAAATCATTAAAAATAATTAAATGAAATCGAACTGTAATTGTTGAGGAATCATGTACAAATCACGCTGAAATAATGCTCCTGATTTTCTAGTTGGGTCTCGTGGGTTCGCCCTATACCCGAATCAAGTAGCCAAGCAAGCTGCTTCTTCTTTTCCCTTGATCTTCGTGTGTCGGTCAACAGAAAACACCAAGAATGGATTTATTGATTTAATTCTCATCATTCATTCCCTATATATACTTAAATATAAGTTTGGCAACTTGGCGAATATAGTCCCTCATCGTTGTTGACGTAAATAGTTTAATCCTCGAAACTTTAATGAAATATAGCACTTTTAGTCCCCGAATGAGTCATACTTTACGGCGTAACGACATCGACCATGTTACGTCGTAATCCTTCTAACGCAGCATTCCTTCTTTTAGTATTAAAATATGTTACGGCGTAATTACATCGACACATTATGCCGTAACCCTTAGTCATCATAAATATCTTTTCCATAATAATATTTTACAGCTTAACTCGTACGGGACGTTACGTCGTAATGCCTCATCAGCACCAAATCGTCGTTATTAATAATTGATTATGGCGTAAATCCTGCGAGACGTTACGCCGTAATATCTTCTAAGCTTCCAACTCGACAATATTAATCTTTAAAAATATAGTACCCCTACTAAATAATATAGTAGTGATACTATTCTTCATTTGGCTTTTAGGCTGCATCCTGTAGGATTTTAGTAGCCCTTCATTGAATTTTAGTACCTCTATTAAATAAATTAGTATTAGTACTATTTTTGCACATATTTTGCCATTTTCCGTTTCAATGCCTCTAATTACCTGAATTCGCAAAATAAATGAATTAAATAACGAATTCATATAAAAATGATATAAAGCAAGGTAATAAATGCGGGAATTGATATGAAAAAGTATTAAATATTTGATATTATCACGTCATCACCAAAAAGTCTGGTGAGATCAACCAGATCCGTCGCGTCCTATTTCGAGTATCCTTTCAAGACATGACACATGTGTTCTTGAATAAACTTTTTGTTTCTGGTGTTTGACTCTTTACGAAATTATAGCTTTGCACGATTAATAAGATATGGGAGGGATTCCCTGCTTTTACCGTTATGTTCTAAACGTTTGAAAATAGCTTTAAACTTTTGACAATTCCCGTTCTACGTAGCCCACTTACCCGTTACCATATCTATGGTACGATTAACATTATGGGTTTCGTTGTTGAAAGTGTTTGTAACTTTCCACCAAAATGTATCGAGGTTTTGGTCGGCTTCGATCACGTTATTATCGAAAACTTCAATCCAATACTCACGTAACAACTTTTTATCTTCCGGC
>BQNB010038561.1:0-44112 GCA_026074375.1 Tanacetum coccineum | reverse complement strand
AAATGCTCTCACATCAATTATAAGATCATAAACCATGTGACAAAATCTCGTATCATTTGACTTCTAGTTGACTAACAATAACTTTTCATATGTTGACCATAACTCTACATGAAAAGAAAAGTGTTTCACTTGTTTCAAAGTGAAAAGAAAAGTGCAAGCAAACAATTAAGGGTGCTACTATTGATACCCCTGGCCCGCTAAAAAGTAGCAAAAAAGTATGAAGATTTTTTTTTACCTCATTTTTACAGTGCAGCGTAGTTTTTTATCAGTTTCTGTTCCGTAATTTTTGACAGTTTCATACTTTTGACCTGTTAAACTTTATATTTTTCGTTCCGTTTTTTCCGTGTCACAGTTTTATAACATATATAAAATTATAAAAATTAAAAATCAAAAAACATGGAGGGTACAAATGATTTTTTTTGAGAGTATTTATATCATGAGCCAACAATTAAATGTGATGTTGGTCAGTTTGGTTTTTGCGTGTTCATTTAATGTTTGCTTTGGTATCTGTTTTGTGTATGCGGGTAAGCCATAGCTGTAGGCATGCAGCAAATGTGATACTCACTCCGTCCTTTAATTATTGTCCCCCGACAAAAAACATCCAGTTTAATAAAAGTGCATTTATTACTGCTTTCTCTCTTTTACTTTTTGACAGAATGACAGTTTTACCCTTAGCTAATTAATTAAAGTCTTCTTTAAAGTTCGTAATAATAATTTCAAACAAAGTTAATATAGTAAACTTCATCAAACTTCCCTATCTATTTTTAGTAGTGAACAATTAAATTGGGACGTCCCAAAAAGAAAACATGGACAATAAAAATAAGACGGATGGAGTAATAAACTTTTGTATGAAAATGGGACTATTTTCTTGATGTCATTACTTGGTTTCTTTTTATTTTCCTCTTTTAAGATAGCCTTATTTATATCTATCCAGCAATGGTAGTTGACATACTAAATGCTACTACTATGACACTAGTTTTACAGCTCACTTTTTTAAGAACAAAAATGACTATATGTTGGTTAATTTACCTTTAGAACGAGTATAATAGAAGGGGTCGCCAAGTCGGTCGGGCTTAGTCGACGCACCCCTATATTGAAGCTGGTCGTTGGCGATGTGTCCCTCAAGGGGAAAAATGAGATGCTGGTCTCATGATTAGGCAAAGTGTTATATAAAAAGATTCAAAAATGCGAATCGTTATTTTGTTTTATTATAGAGATAAAGATCTGAATTGTCTCATGATTTGTATGAAAAATAAAGTAATGACGATTTCCGTTTTCCTTTGTATGCTCACAATGTTGAGTCCCAAAACACGAATAATAAGTAATAACACACTTTTCTTCAAGTTATCAAATAATACTTGCTTGCTACAGTCTGCAAGTAGCAACCTAAGATGATACATGTAAAACCGAAAAAAAAACATTCCCTGCTTGTGAGATTATACTTTAGCAAACATCGTGTATGGAAGCACATCCTTACACAGTTCCTGGCGGTTTCAGCCATATAAGTCCAAAACCTAATGGGGCTATCTATATGCAGTTGACCAAGTACATTGTAATATCATCCTTGGAGCACTAACAGAAATCATACGCATATGTCACATATTTATTATGTGAGTAGCAAGGTTATAAATGTCTAAAAAGTATCCGAATATAAATAGTCTGCATGCTTATACTAAAATAGATAGGACAACAACAACCTTGTAGAGGGAATTAATGGGCAACGACACTCTTGATAAGTATTTAAAATGTGGGTAGACCATAAGCTGCTGTTTCATATCTGAAGTCTATGGACTAGTCATTGTAATCGGAATAGTTCGTTATAAAATATAAATCATGCCGTGAATAAGCAAGAGTCGGAAACATGTTTCTTCAAAGATTTAAAGGTCACTGATCATTTTGGGTCAAGACCTGGTCATACCCGTTCAACCGGCCCAACCCGCGTCATACCCGGCCATACAGGTCAACCCGGTCATACCCGGTCAAACCCGATCATACCCGGCCATATCCGGTCAAACCCGGTTAAACCCCGGTCATACCCGGTCAAACCATTGATCTTGACCAATCTCGTTGGAACCAAACCTACTTGCCGCTATACGTATGCGAGCATCATGTAAAGTTTAATTTTGGTATACGTATAAAATATAAACTCAATGATGTTTACTCACCTGTATCACTGTCAATATCATGACTTGTTTCTAGCAAACTCTGACACTAAAACACACTACATCTTATGCAACTGGACCGTTCCATTTCACTTGAATGCACTTTGGTCTTCTGGACGCTTTTGTGCAATCAAATAGGCCGTCGTGTTGTCCCAAAACACATGACGTTATATGTTTTTTGAAATGGAAATTATGTTATACTTTGAGGGACCGCCAAATGAAATGGACCTATGAGACAAAAGTCCCCTTTTAGTGTGGATGACAGTAATAAGAAACTAAACTAACTATTTGAAATTAGAGATACGTGTATTCAAATGGGTCAGACAGCATATTACTTCACACATTGCGTCATAGAATGCAGTATTCAACTAACATTTCAGTATTTGCCGCAGAAACAAAATCCCACAAGGAATATAACACAAAGAGCTAACTCTCATGTAAATATTTAGTCTAACGTCATTGATTCAATATTAGTTTAGTATACATGCCTCGTTAACTCCAAAATCATGCAACCATCATCTTGTTGGACCAATAGACGAACTTCCATGTCACGTGCACGTTACTCTTTCCTTAATCTCAAGCAGACTCTATAAGGTGTACGCATACAGTAGTCAAAAGTTATGATTGATATGACCTATTTGAAGTCAACAGGTATAAACTAAACAACTATAACATAAGCGCTAGAGTGTTAGCCCGTATGATTACTCAATCATTAATGTACAGCTTAGGCAATTATACAGCTAATGATCGATAATCATATGTGAATGTCGATGTATCATTAAACATTGGATCGGTACAATATAAAGAGTACATAAGCAGTTTAGAATATAGTTTTTAAATATTTTTATGTTGTAAAGAAATGGAATTAAGCATAGTACGTGGTAATTTGTCAGAAGTTGTCGGTTAAATCAAGTTTTTAATGGGGTTTTAGGCGATATGAGGGTGAAATAAGGAATTTAGTTTCATCTCAAATAGATTCTTTAAAACAATCAGGTCCCAATCTACTTATTTTGGGCAAAATAAACAGACAAGTATCTTTATCTAAACATCCTAAACTACTTTAAGAAATAGCAGACATGTTATAAGCATCACATTCACATGTACCCTCTTATGGTGGTTCCATAGGGAAGATGTTTAAATAGTAAACATATGAGGTTTATATTACCCGGGGAGGCCGAGTCTTTGACTCAGATATACACGACCTAACTGGGCTATCCCCGTGACTGTTTTTGATCCTTCATAGGGAAGAGGTTTCAGTTTGTCAAATAGAAGATAATGTTGTCAAAATGACAATGGGAAGTAGTATTTATATTTTAGTACAATGCTGCAACACAATTGTTAACTTAACGTAGTTGAGGATGATTTTTAGTTTTTTACACATTAGGCTTCAGGGCCCTGCTCATAGGTTGAACAAATGTATAAAGTTTAGAGCGGTAAATTATCTATTCGAAAACCCCTCTTATCTATTTCGTGACTTATACACAATCAGACCAAGTGCAGAGGAACTTACAATTACTTTTTAAATAATTTCTATTGGAATTTGGATTCAAAAAAATTATTGACATGTGCTGAAAGGACATCTGTTTTAATTTATCTGTACTAAATGGATGTGTATATTGCTGTAATTTCCATAGTAATAACGATTTGTTGATGTCCATTAATGGCATAACAGAAATAGAATACGAAAATTTTCTATTTAGAATAGAATGTGTTGATCAACATTTCTATTTTGTGAGAACAATTTAGGCACAATTCAAGTGTTTTGCATCAACAAAACTTTGAAATTTTAAGAAAGCATCAACAGAACTTTGTGTATTGGTATTAGAGGAATTGTCTTTTTAGCTCTCCGTAAAATAGTCAAATGCCTGCTTCTCATATTTTTGGTGATCAATTTTTGAGTAAAAAATACTGAATGTTCGTGTCATGTGTATCCATATTAAGAATTAGGAGTTTTTTACTTTATGGTCTACTGTGGTAAAAGCCGTCTTACCTAAGGTGGAATCAATTGCCAGTGATAATTAATTGTCGTGTATATTTTTCATTTGTATGCCAGAGAATCTATCACCCTATACATTAAGCTTATTGTAGGTTCCACATTAAATCTTAATGATTTTAATCATTGGTTACATAATTTGTAGAGGGAGTTCGTGCAGGAATCAAGTCAGCTTCCATTGCAGATGTTGCTAATGCAGTCCTTACGATCAATAGCTATTATATGCTTTTAATTTAGTATTTACTCGTTAATTTGGTGTGCATCGTATAAGTGGAAGTTTAGATTAAAGTGCATACCTTATTTGTTCTCGAAATGAACATAACAGATAAAAAAGGTAGTCTAATTGCTATGATGGCTGAGAAAATTGTCATATGTTTGTGTGATCTACTGATCATTAACATATATACCCCTGAGAATTGAGGCAACAAGTTTTAAGTCATTGGGAAACTGTTAATGGATTCTGAATTCATATAAATTTGGTTAACTATAATGTCATCCTTCTTACTGAACCAATTTACCAAGTAACCCTCGAGTCAAACTATTTAAGCCGCACAATATATTTGACAGGTAGCTAAACAATTTATTTATTTGTATTTAGTGTTGTTTGACGCAATTATTACTGAATAGGGATAAATGTATTCTTCATAATCATTCAGTTTAGGGTTATATCTTGAAGCTTCGAGGCCTATCTTTACCATTATTTCTTTCTCCTAGCTTTAGCTGTCAAAATAAACCGTCTCTCCATCTGTCCTAGTCAATTCATTCATTCTTAGCCTCTTCATCAACAGGAGTCTAGAGTCTCACCCTCAAACCTTTAATATGTTGAGTTGTGGAGGATTATATTATTGGGTGCAAACCCAATCCCACATCGGTAGAATGAGTAAAGTGGATTAGAGTCTTACACTTATAAATACCCTCTCATTGTAATTGTAAATTGTATCTCTTGTGTGTGTGCGTACCACAATAATAAAATCTCTCTGGTTTGACCCCGTGGACTGTTATGACTACCTAAGTCGTAGATACCACGTTATATCTCGTGTTCTTTACTTTCCGCAAGCATTGTTTGTATTCTTTGTTTGTTCAAGCGGTTTGTGCATGTGCGATATACCCTAAATGATAAACAATGACAGAAGATGGTAAGATAAAGATCGACAAGTTTGATGGTCACAATTTCAGGTTCTGGAAGATGCAGATTGAAGACTATTTATATCAGAAGAAGCTTCACGAGCCTTTGGCAGAAGCCAAACCTACAAGCATGAAGGCTGAGGACTGGACCCTACTAAATAGGCAGGCTCTGGGTGTGGTCAGGCAATCTTTTCGAAGAACATAGCCTACAACGTTGTCTTTGAGAAGCCTCCCTTATTATGCGACCTTGATTAAGGCTCTGTCTAATATGTACGAGAGACCTAGTGCGTCAAATAAGGTGTTTCGTATTCGACAGTTGATGAATACGAAGATGATGAAAGGAGCCTCCGTTGCAGATCATGTAAACGAGTTTAATTTAATCCTATCAAGGTTGATGTTGGTTGATATTAAATTCGATGATGAAGTACAAGCTCTATTGTTACTCTCTTCGTTGCCTGAGAGCTGGTCATGCACTGTTACAACAGTTAATGGTTCAACCAGAAGTACTAAGCTTAAGTTTGATAACATTCGTGATTTAATTCTTGGGGAAGATATCCGTAGGAAGACATCCGGATAGTACTCGAACTCCTTGTTAAGTTTAGAAGACAAAGGCAGGGGTAGAAAGTAAGACAGAGGGCAGAAGCATAACAAAAGTAGATCGAAATCAAAGAAGAGAGGTTAGTCCAAGAACAGGCAGTATATCACGTGTTTGAATTGCAACCAGAAGGGCCACTTTCAGAATTAGTGTTCTAAGCCTGTAACCTCTAGGGATAAGGAGGTTAACATGGGGCTAGAGACCTCACTGCTTGTCGCATTAGTTTCTGCGTTGAGAATACGATGATGATCGTATAATGGAATTCTGGGCTCGTTCCATGCCACCTATTTCAAGAAAGAGTTAGAAGGTTCAGCTACGACTCGGTAAGTTTGTTTAGCAGTTGACAAGACTCTAGACATTGCAGGCGTTAAGGATGTTGTCCTCAAAACTTCTTTTGGTACAAGTTAGACTCTGAAGGATGTTAGGTACATTCCAGGCCTAAAGAAGAGGTTAATCTCTGTTGGCCAGCTTGATGAGGAAGGGTACCACGTAGGCTTCGGAGACCAGCAGTGGAAAGTTACTAAAGGTAGTTTGGTGGTAGCTCGTGGGAACAAACGTGGATGAGGTACCCTCCGATGAGATTAACGCAGCTATTGATGGTAGGGGCGACGCAGCTTTATAGCACCAGAGGCTTGGGCACATGAGTAAGAAGGGTATGAAGATTCTAGCTTCGAAGGGTAGGATTTCAAATTTACAAAAGGCTTTTGTGAGCCATGTGTATTGAGAAAATAGAAGAAGGTAAGCTTCGTAAAGTCTGGGAATACAAGAAAAATACAGAGGCTCGAGCTAGTTCATACAGATGTCTATGGCCCTACATCTGTTGCATCAATAGGCGGATCCCGCTACTATGTTACCTTTATCGATGACAGCAACAGAAAGGTATGGGTTTATTTTCTTAAAAATAAATCTGAGGTATTCAACACTTTTAAGAAGTGGAAATGCTTGTAGTGGAGATGAAACAAACCTTCGGGTGAGAGTTTAAATCGATAATATGGAGAGAGTATAGTAGCGAGAGTTCATTGAGTATTGTACAAGAAACGAGATTAGGTTCGCATCGAAATCTACCTGGATAACCCTCACAACACGAATGGTGTCTGTGATAGATTGATCGAACATTTAAATGAGAGCGCCAAAAGAGTATGAGGCTTCATGCTGGTGCTCCCAAAGATGTTTTGGGAAGATTCAGTTACTACGGTAGCTTACTTAATTAATCGCGGACCCTCCGTGCCTTTAGGGTTCCGAATTCCAAAAGAGGAATGGCAAGGGAAGGAAGTTAGTCTCGCACACTTGAGGGTATTTGGGTGTGACTCTTACGTTGAGATGAAAGATGTTGCAAGAGATAAGCTAGATGCAAGTCTGTGAAGTGCAAATTCATAAGCAATGGCTCATATGAGATGGGATATCGCTTTTGGGATTCGAAGAGTCATATGGTAGTCCGAAGCAGAGATGTCACATTTAATGAGGACTCTCTATATGGAGCCAAGGCTGCAACAGATTCTAGTAACTTAACTAAGCCAATTCAGAAGGATCAAGTGGTGTTGGAAGACTCGCTAGAGAACCTTGCAAATAAAAGCATAGTTAAGGCATAGGTTGAGTTCAGAAATCACTCAGTCCCTGGCGGGAGATCAAATATGGGTGAGGGGTCCGAAAACAGTAAGAGCTTCGAGGATAGTGGAAGATCATATGAAGAAGACTATGAAGACAGAGCATCCTTCGAGGAGGGAGGATCCGAGACTCCACAGTTATAAAGATTCATCAGAGAGTCCAGGGATCCGGTAAGGTACTCTCTATCAGCAAACTATTTGCTACTAACAGAGAATGGTGAACCAGAGTCTTATTCAGAAGCATTGAGTAGCAAAAAATTAGTACATTGGAAGAAGGCTATTAATGAAGAGATGGTTTCACTTGAAAAGAACCAGACTTGGTCCTTAGTCAGATTACCAGCATGAAAGAAGGCATTACAGAGCAAGTAGGTGTTCAGGGTTAAAGAAGAGCAGGATGGCAAGAAAAGGTACAAGGATAGATTGGTAGTTAAGGGTTTCTAACAGAAACAGGGGGTAGACTACAATGAGATCTTCTCTCCAGTTGTAAAGATAACTACAATAAGGTTAGTCTTGAGTATTGTAGACACAGAGAACTTGCATCTAGAGCAATTAGATGTTAAGACAACCTTCTTATGTGGTGACCTTGATGAAGACATCTACATGACATAACCAGAGGGTTTTCAGTCAGCTGGGAAAGAAGAAAACCTCGTGTGCAAGTTGAAGAAAAGTCTGTACGGATTAAAGCAAGCACCGAGACAATGGTACTTAAAATTTGACAATTTTATGCAGAGGTCAGGGTACAAGAGATGTGCTATGGACCATTGTTGCTACTTGAAGAAAGTTGGTCCGTCCTCCATTATATTACTGTTATATGTTGATGACATGTTGATGACAGTTGTCTCAAGAATTCAAGATGAAAGATTTAGGCCTCGCAAAGCAGATTCTAGGCATGAGCGTCATTAGAGATAAAACGAAGGTTACTCTAAGGCTATCTGATGTGTAATATAGTATATACGTATACAATATAAAAGTGATGAAAATTCCAAATTTACCCTTTAGGAAAATTCACACAAAAATATAATGTACGTAAGCCGGTAAGTGATTACCGGGTCGTTTCACCCAAAGAATTGTGAAATTGAGACTCCGTTTGTTATTTGGACAATGACTTGAATTGGTTCGAAGATGATTGTTTTCTAAAATCCTAATAGTGAGCAAATAAAGGCACAATTAAAACTAACTACGAAAAATGTTAACGGGCATTAAGATAAACGCGACAAATAAGCAAGTGAACTAAAATTAAACCCTAAATGATTTTCTAAACTTTTTCTAAACCTATTTGACTATTTAAAAAGAAAAGGCTAAGGAAATTCTAAAACGAGGGTGATTAAAGCTTAAAAACGAAGAAAACGAGAACGGGAACGAAATCCCGTTCTTTAAAAAGTGAAATTACAAAATAATAACCCTACGAAAGTAAATTTCAAACCTAAGCCTAAAATATGATAAAAGAAAATTTTATAAAAAAGAATTTTATTTTTTTGATTATTTTTCTATTTTTTATGATTTTTTAAAGTTTTTAATGAAAATAAATGATTAAAAATACTAAACGTTGAACTAAAAATCTAAGAAAATGACTAAAAGTAACTTATGATAAGCAGAATGCAGAAAAAATATAAAATCCTAAAGTGCTAAACTCAATAAGCCGGGAAAAAGCTTAATAGCACTCGAAGTGCTTTTTTTATAACAAAGCTCAAAAAGGTGTAAAAAGAATTAAAAACGCACCTTAGGACGTAAAAGTCCCAAGGGCGCAGTGGTGAGTGTGTTGTGTGTTGTGTGTTATAAAAGGTTGAGGAGGGTTGAGGTCCAGGGTTCGAGTCCTGCTCACTCTGGATTTCCCCTCTTCTCTTTTTTTAACTTTTTGTAAAAACTTTGAAAAGCAAAGTTGTAAAACTTATGAAAACTAACAACTTTAATGAAAACAATTTTAAAAAAAATCAAAATTAAGCTGAGAACAGCTTATTAAACAGATAAAATGAACTTAGCTAGTATTTCAACAAAACTTTATAAGCTAAAAACGGAAATAAGCTAAAGCTAGAACTAAATAAGCTATCATTGTCCTAAATCTAACCTAATAAGCTAAACAGAACTAGAAATAAGCAAAATGGATAAGCCATAAACTGAAAATCCTAAAAAGCACTTATATTAAAACTGCATACCAAACAGCCTAAATGCTAACTTTAAGCTTAATTTTAAGCACACAAACGGATCCTTATGGAAATAAGCTCTATTCCTACTTAAAGCTTGGCTAAAACACTACTTATAACAGCAATCAAAAACTATTTTGAAAATCAAATAAGCAAAGAAAAAACTGAATGAAAAAGCTACTTTTAACTTATAACTATGTTTTTAGATTTTTATGAAAAGACAAAAATAAGCTAAAAACTAACCTTAATAAGCTATGCACTACTAAAATATAATCCTAATAAGCTAGTTTGAGCAGAAGTTAAACAAAAACTAAGGGCTTATAAGCTAAAAATCTCAAATAAGCAGTTTGGTGAAAAACTGTTAACCCAAATAGTCCTTTAAGGCAACTTTGAGCTTATTTTTCAATAAGCTAAAAGATCCTTATGGACTTTTGGCTTATACCACTTAAAACCTTGACCTAAAAGCTACTTAAAACAACTTTTACAAACTATTTTGAAAATCAAATACTCAATGAAAAAACTAGTTGAAAAAGCTGAAAATTCATTTTACTCTACTTTTGATTATTGAATAAAAAGATAAAGTGCTACTTTTAGACTTAAAAATAGATAAGCAAATAAGCTTCTTATTTCAAAATAAGCCCTAATTTAACTAAATTGTCCTAAATTCTATTTGTGCTATGAAAATCAAAATCTAACAACTACTTTTGCTTCCTGAATTTTAAGCTTTAAAATGACTATTTTGTTGTTTTTGTTATCTAATGCAGTTTGCACATGTAATGACTAAATCTTAAATCTACCAAATGCAGGCTACAAATATTATTCCTAACATCTATAATACACTTAACTGAGAGCAATTGAAGCAATTTCAACACCTTGAACAGACTTAAACTAAAAATGCATTCTAAATTGAACTAATGATAAAAGATTCAAACCATCAACTAGCAAACTTGATAAAAACTAGATTAAGCCTAACTAAACTCTTAAATTCTAATCCTATAAACTTGAAATTGATGTTTAAAATGAATTCAAAAGAACAAATAGACTCAAGCAGTACTAACCTGAGTTAGTACTGCTTGTCCCAAACACCCTCATAAATCCTTAAAATCCATTTCCAATTTATAAAATTGAGATTTAGATCACAAACTTCAAATACCAGATGTTAATAAGCTACTAACAGGCATAATGAACAATTATCAATAAGCAAATAAGCATAAACAATAAGCTAAAAGCTAATGCTACTAGTTTTTGGTTTTTTAACTATTTTATAACTAATAAGTGCAAACTAAGATTTTAAACTATCAATCAAACATCATAAGAACATAACAACTTTAATAAGCACTATTAAGTAAAACTAAATAGCAATAAGCAGTAATTAAGCAATATTAAACTAATTTACAATTTAAAGCTAGAAAAGGAAAATGAAGACTTACAAAGGCATTTACACAAACATGGCTTATCAAATGCTCTTATGAGCTAATCAACAAGCTCTAGCTTATCAGCTAGTAAGGTCCTGGAAACTCATCCATATCTGGTTTTCCTTCCAAATTTAAGATGAGGTAATTTTAGGAGTGAATTTGAGTAACAATAAGCTCATTTAAGCTTTAAGAGCTTAAATGAGAGTATTTCTAGCTTATGAGTTAACATGATAGCTTATTGAACTTTAGAGAGCTTAAAAGAGCTTATTAAACCATAATTCATTTAAGAGAAAACAGGATTTAACAAGTGCACAATATGAAAAATAAACTTTTAATTGATATTAAAACTGATTACAAGCTTTGAAATGGAAAGTTACATTGATTAAAAAACGATAAGCTAAAAATTACATTTATCTAAAAAATTACACTAAAAATTACACTAAGCTACTTTAGATATCATGTGAGTGAAGGTGGCTTCTTATTTATAGCAGGAAAAGGAAGCTTCTAGGTCCTCAAAGATGCTCCCTTTGGTCTTGATCATAGCCCTTCAATTTCTTTAATCATTGGATGCCCCTTTGAGACCATTAGATTAGAATGTGAGCACACGGATTGCCAAGCTGGTAATCCCAAATCTTTGGAGGTGTGCTTCTTTTGATTTGATTTTAGTGCAAATTCCTTCAATTTGTGTGTTTCTTTTAAGCCCGCGTGGCATTCCCTTGTTATAACTTGGCCAATCAGGATCAAAGGGTGACATTTTTGATGCTGACATGGTACTTGGTACTTGGAATCTTCGTTACCACACTGGACGAGTGAAGGGATTGGGATTTACCCGTTTGATTTATGAAGGGTAAAACTTGGGCACGATGATGAACAGTAGAAAACCAATTCCCGCGCCCTTTTTCTTTTATAAAATTGTGTTTGACCCAGGGGTTAGGATGGGTTGACTTGGGCTAAGGTTTATATTAAAAGGGATTGGGCCAGTATTTGTTATTGGGCTTGTTAAAGGTTAAAAAGGGTTAAGGGGTTTATGATTAAAAGATAACGACCGTTAGTCTTTAAGGATTAAAGGACTAACAGTGTTATGAGTTTAGGGACTTATGATGAAATTGATTTAACATTAAGGATCATTTGGGTATTTTCAAGGTTTTGTCATTTTGTGGGTTGACCAAGGATTGACCATTGTTGACTTTTGCTAGAAACTCCCAGCTCTTGCGCACTTTATCCGTTCTCGTGTTCGTGTTTGCCCGGTTTTGGCTGTTTTCTTGTAATTTTTGCAATATCCGTACCTACACATCAAAAATGACAAAAAAAAAATATACAAGCATATTTTGCATAATTTGATCATTTAAGGGCCATTTTTGGTATAAAAAGGATATGTGATTTCTCACATATCACTCCTAATAATTCTACCATCCTTCTAAACACTAAGGTATCCGTAAAAGGATCAAGCTCAGTATCTCTAGCAATTTCCCATTCTTTAGGTAAATGGCAGTCTAAGAAGTCCTTCCTATCATAATAAGGGGTTTGTGCGCCCACTCCATCCGAGCGAGGTCGTGGTTTGTATGATTCCTTTTTTCCAAGCATGGTCCAATAAGGTGCTTCCTCCTCACCTAATTCGACTCCTTTTACTCTGAATACCGACCTAATGATTCCTTCTCCTACCAATATTTTGGCCATGCTACAATCTATAACTACTTTGGCGGTAGCTAGGAATCCTCTTCCTACTAGCAAAGGGGTTTCGGGGTCCTTCTTTATATCGATCACATAGAAATTATTTAATAGTTTCAGTTTTCCTATGTGGACTTCTACGTCTTTAACGATCCCAACGGGGTAGGACTTGGTTCCGTCAGCCAACCCAAAGATATGATCAGGCTCTTCCAATAGCCCGATGTTAAGCTTTTTGAAGAGGTAAAGTGGGATTATGTTTACACACGATCCTAGATCAGCCAAGGTGTCAAAAGGTTTTGAGTCCCCTAGTCTACAAGGTAAGGTGAATAGCTCAGGGTCTTCTATTTTTGCAAGTACTTCTCCTTGAACAAATGCTGATCCTTTTTGCCTAGTTCTAAGCTTTCCATGTATTTATCCAATATAGCATTATAGATTAGAGCGTGAGCTAGGACTTCGAGAACTGGTAGGTTAAGATGCAAATCCTGGAATTCATCTTTAAGAGTTGGTTCGGGTTCTTGCGCAGCTTTAACTGGCCTCCGAGATAACTGATGAACGGAGGTTGGTGTCTTACCAGAGAGGGAGGTATTCCCAGATTGATGATGTTTCGTTTCAGGATACCGTTGTAACGAAAGTCTCCCCCTAGCCCTAGTGTTTGGTTAGTGCAGCGTGTTCACTATGTTCGGTGGTATAGAAAAGTTAGAGCAGTAGCATTGTTTAAGGGAAGGTTATTCTTAGTTTAATAATGTTAGTTCAGGATACCTTGTATCGAAAGTCTCCTAACTCGGCGTTCAGTTAGTAGAGCGTGTCTTGATAGTTTCGGCGGATATGAGAGGTTGGAACGGAACCATTGTTGAAGGGATGATGATGTAGATTTACTGAAGTTACTTGAGACGGAGAGCAGATCAGCCTCCAAGTGGGAGATTGTTGAGTTGTGGAGGCTTATATTATTAGGTGCAAACCCAATCCCACATTGGTAGAATGAGTAAAGTGGATTAGGGTCTCACACTTATAAATACCCCCTCATTGTAATTGTAAATTATATCTCTTGTGTGTGTGCATACCACAATAATAAAATCTCTCTGGTTTGACCCCGTGGACTGCTACGACTACCTAAGTCGTTGATACCATGTTATATCTCGTGTTCTTTACTTTCCGCAAGCGTTGTTTGTTCAAGCGGTGTGTGCAGGTGCGATATACCCTAACATAATCTATATATGGAAACTGTATTACCCTTTTCTCTATCAACTATCATTTGGAAATGCAGAGCCTCTCTCTTACTTTTAAATCTAGTAAATGGTTCAAGAGCTACTGAAAAGACCAAGTAACAACCACCCCTTATAATGAATCTTTCAGTCTATGAAAGAACTAGTAAAAATGTTAAATTCCTTTTATAATAAAAGTTTTTGCATTCTATCTGGAGCTATAAGTAAAGGAATTAGATCGCTGGCTACAAGCTAAAATATATAATTACGAAGTGTAATGCCAAACCATTAGCTAAGAGAAGCCCTATAGAGCAAGGGTTTAGCCTAAGCCTTGCCCTGACCAAAGTTAAATAAGAATGCTGTAACAATAAAAGTTTAGCTTCGGTGTCATGAGCTTAGTGCATTTTGTAATACATTTTTGTGATATTGTATTTGTTACTTTATTATATGGAAATCTTGCTATCCGCTTCATTATATTTATAAACCTATAAATTCACCAACATTATTGTTGACAGTTTAAACATGTTTTCTCAGGTCAATAATGAGCAAGTCATGGATACATTGGATGGTCGTCTTTTGAAGTCATATCATTATAAAGATTTACGTGCATTACATTTTGGGACATTGCTATGTTGTGAAATCTTTACATTATCAAGTTAAACAAGTTAAGCCTATGAGCTTTGTAACAAACCATTTATGAAATCCAATGTATCAGTTTTCAAACGACTCTTTTAGAGGTCGTTCTCATATCTTATGCTATTGATCTATGAAGTAATACCCCTGGAATATCATATTCCGCTGCGACCCATTTTGGGGGTGTTACATCGGCTCTGCCCCTTGACCCCGCAAGGGGGCGCAGCCCCTTTGACCCCTACATTTTGTCATGGTCGAAAACATATTAGCTCAACGATTGTGCACTCCACACTTTCCTAACTCGCATCCGAGCCGAATATGAAATCTCATTAGTCTCTAGTAAATCGTCATTACTTAAATGGCCGTTGATGACACTAAAATCACCAACACAAACTGCACCGAAGATGGTGACATCACATTTAGACCGACATGTGCTAAGACATAATAGAAACTACTGACTTGCTATATTATGTTTCATCTAGCTTCAACACACATAATATCTTTGACAATTCAACCACATTGTGTTGGAGGGGATTGTTGGAAAATAGTATATATTATATATATTTATGTCTAAAATTGAGATAATATGAATGAGATATCGTGTCTCAAAGTGGGACACGTGAAACACAAAATCTGGAAATCATTTTAGGAATATATTTAAACTTATCAAATAAGTTTGTACAAAATATTTTGTGTCATTAAAAGATATGCAAATCTTTTTTTGTTAATAAAAGATTTGCTTAAGTTGGGCAGTTATTTATCTTGAAAAACAAGACAATATTTTCACTATAAATAGAGGCCTAGTCTCATTCGTTTTAGATACAACTACCATAGAAACCAAGTTCCAGCAATCCTTTCGATCAGAAATGTACGACTGCTTCCGTGATTTTTCAGACAAGTTTGTCAGGTCTGGCTGTACAACAGCTTTGGACATTGTACCCTGGGAAACAGACGGCGAATCTGTTTTAAGGGAATCGTGTTAAACACGAGACTCGTTCCACGACCTTTTACTGCTTTTATTTACTTATCGTTATATAGTGTCTGTCTTCTGCTTCTACCCCTTTCTGTATGTTATTTAATTTTCTGTTAATTTAATTTTTTTGTATTATAATTCAATTTTATTAATAAAAGTGTAACAGTTTCCCAACAGTCTTAAAACAGATTATGTGTAACAGAATTAAAACACTTTTTGTTTAAATCGGATTAATTTAATTAACAGATTTTTATACAAACTGTTTTCTGTCGAAACCAAGATTGAGTTTCTTTGGAAATCAGTTTTAATTAAACAGAATTTTAATTTACAGATTTGGAATTACAGATCTATAACGATTTTTAAAAGCAGTTGTTCAGATCAGTTTATTTTGAAACCAAGATTGAGTTTCTATTAAACTGATCTAGTTGATTCATTGAAACCAAGATTGAGTTTCTTTGAAGCAGATCCGGTACAAGGTTATAGAAATCAGGATTGAATTTCTTGGATACCGGTTTATAACAGTTTATTTAATTGTTTGTGTGTGAACTTTCAGGTGTTTAGATCAGTTTATTTTGAAACCAAGATTGAGTTTCTATTAAACTGGTCTATTTGATTCATTGAAACTTGAGTTTCTTTGAATCGAATTTAGTATAAGTTTAAATAAACTAAGTCGAGTTTATTAGATACCAAATTATTTTAACAATTCTTAACTGTTTTGTATTGACAAGTTTACTAATGGTAATACGTGTGTAACCCTAGTGAATCTTGTAAATGTAATTGGTGCGCCAGTTATTAACATGGTTGCAAATCATGACGAATTTAGATTCATTGAAACCAAGTGGATTTTCTTTGAAATAAATCTCTTAAAACATAAGTTGTTATTTTATTAGATAACTGTAACATGTTCAATGAAATCAAGAAGAGTTTATTTGAAACAAGATATTGATAATTATACAAGTTATTATTAAATATTAGATTATATACATCATTTTTACTAAATTAGTGGAAGTATTTGTTTGACTTGTCTAGTTTATTTTAAACTGGGTCGAGTTTAATTATTAACTAGATATAATTCTTGAAATTTTGAAGAATGGATCTATTGAAACCTTGTTGAGTTTCTTTAGATGAATAGATCTACTAAAACCTTGTTGAGTTTCAGTATAAAAATAAATCATGTAAAATAGATCTATTAAAGATCTTTTAATGGAAATTGACAACATCATATTACATATGTGTTTTGTTAAAACATTATGTAATAGGTGATATTGTTTAATTGTTTTAATCGAAAGACTTCTTTTAAAACGGTTTTGTATAACGGATCTTACAAAACATTAGTGTTTTAAACAAAATTCGAATTAAAATCGTTTTGTTAAGAAACACTTGTGATTAAGCATGTTATTAATAGTACCAAAATTAGTTTCAAACTAATCATGAGATCTCGTATTAACAAAATATTTGGAATGTCACGAGTGACATCTAAATGATCTACTCCCGAACTTGTTAAAAGGGAGACCGATACTCTAGTTAAGTGTACGGTAGATACTTTGAAGCATTCAGAAACCTTATGTGCCATAACTATGCGATATATGGTCTGAATGACATGAAAACTGAGGCCATGAGGGAATCCGACCTTAGATAATGGTGGATTAACACTTCGGTATCATGTCATGTTTATGGTGATAAGAGTTTGATTAACTCTTTTAATGCAGTGAATGGAGAGAACGAATTTGGGCAACTCTCCAACTGCTAATATCACGGGAACGGGAGATGTGATTTACATCTGGAAAAGAGTTTAAGTTAACCAACGCGTTGTACGTGCCAGAGATTCGTAAGAATCTTGTGTCTGGATGGTTACTTAATGAAATTTGGCTTTCATCTTGTGTTTGAATCAAATAAAAAAAATTGAGTTAACGAATAACATAATTTGAAAATGTTTAAGCTGAATGTATTTTCTAATGGTCATTTCATTAAAATGAGTATGAATTCAGCTTATTTGATTGTTTAAATGTATGGCATGGTTGACTCGGACATGTTTTAATTTTTAACTCAATATGTTGTCTAATTAAACCAAATTGGATACCCTTTTTTGTATTGACACGGATTACAGAATTAAAACTTGTGTTGAAGCCAAATTGACAAGATTGTCTTTTCTCTCGGTTAAACAGAAATAACCGAACCCCTTGATATGATTCACATGGTTTTATGTGATTTGGAATTGATACCTACTAAGGTAGCGAATAGCGAGTACTTCATCATATGTGTTGATGGTGGTACAAAATATTGCTATTTATACTTACTTGAGAGTAAGGATATAGACAAGATTGTTCTATATAAATAAGTTGAGAATCAACTTATCATTGAACAAGGTGGTTCGAAGTCACATCGGAGGTGAATATGTGTTTCCATTTCTAAATTTATGTGCTAAACTTAGAATAAGACACAAATTTATTGCTCTTGATACTCCAACAAGAGAATTGTTGTAAGAAAAGAACCGTGCATTAGAAGATATGGTTAATGCCATGTTCTTAAGTCCTGGTTTAAGCCATGGCATGTGGGGGAAAGCGATTATATCGGCTACTTATCTTTTAGATAAGATCCCTTGTAAAGAAAATAAGATAGTTCTTATGAACTATGGACGAAAAGAAGACTATCTTATAAGTATTTACAAATGTGGGGGGATATCTAGCTAAGATATCCGTACTGAACCCCAAGGTTCAAAAGATTTGACCTGAAACTGTGAATTGCATATTCTTAGTATATGCTCATAACAGTAGTACTTATGGTTTCTTTGTGTATGTGATATACACAAGGATACCATAATGTAATAAAGAAGTGCTTCCTTCTTTGAAAATATATTTCCTTGTTAATGAAGGAAATTGGAAAATCATCTAGAATAGATGACAAAGTTGTCCAAGATCAGAGGCAACGAGATGATTATGATCTCCAAGATGAGAGACAAGATCAACCCAAGGAAGAAGAGGTTGAACCTAGAAGAAGCAAAAGGGCAAGAACCGAGAAATCGTTTGGACCCGATTTGTTTCTTTTATGGTAGAAAATGAACCTACTTCTTATCGAAAAGCGGTAACTTCCTCGGAATGGCTCAATGGAAAGAAGCCATTAAAAGTGAAATAGATTCTATTTTAGCTCGTGGATTTACTTTCGGGTTGTAAACCACTAGGCTATAAATGGATCTTCAAAAAGAAGAGGAAAGCCGATGGCACCGTTGACAAGTACAAAGCAAGACTAGTAATCAAAGGATTTAGACAACGCGAAGGTCTAGATTACTTTGATACTTATTCGCTTGTTACGCGAATAACCTCGATTAGAATGATACTTGCTATTGCCGCATTAAGAAATTTGGAAGTTCACCAAATAGATGTGAAAAAGGCATTTCTAAACGGAGATTTAGAAGAAGAAATATATATGAACCAACCTGAGGGTTTCATGGCTCCTGGATTAGAGAGCAAAGTTTGTAGGCTTGTTAAGTCATTATATGACTTAAGGAAAGCTCCCAAACAAGGACATCAAATTTCACCATATCATGTAAGAATGTGGATTCGAAATTAATGGATGTATGTGTGTACTCATGTGTTTATACATAGATGGTATAATTATCACTAGAAGTGATAAGAAGATAAACAAATCCACTAATGACATGTTGGAGTCAAGATTGACATGAACTTCATTAGTTGTTGAATATGGTTCTTGGAACTAAGGTCACGTGAACCAATATGGATTTGTTTTGAAGTCAAAAACATTATAAGGACAATATTCTTGAGAGGTTCAATGTGGGGGATTCCGGCCTAGCTAGAATTCAATGACATCTTTTAATCTAAAGGTGTTGCCCATTTTGAATACTCAAAGAATATTGGGCATCTTATGTGTTTAATGACGGGCGTCTGACCTGATTTACAACTTATAGTCAGGTGGGGACCATTTGAGTAATTATTACATGAGTACTATGATTGAATTATGGAAGATATCCAACTGCTATCAAATGATAGAGTAATGTAAATACGGATTCTTATATGTATAAGAATCTAGATCCACTAGAGCGGATGTATTTACGCTAAGTGGGAAGCTATGTCTTAGAAATCTTGAAAGTATTTCAAACAGACGCTTATAGCTAAATCTATGATGAAATCTAAATTTATCATTTTAGATAAATTTATAGAATATGCGGGATATTTACGTTAATTCGTAAAGGACATACCAACATGGCGTAAAGCGGTAACGGCCATGTTTATAAAGTGTGATAGTCAATAGAATTTTGACGGAGCTCATATCACAAAGTAAAACGGTAAGTCGAGACATATTCATCATAGACGGTGATTGGTGCGACAACTACTCTCAAATAGAGTTATCACGATTGACTACGTAAAGTTAATAGATAACATCGCGGATCCGCGTACGAAAAGCTTAAGTAGAGAGTTGGTTAGAGAGCCGTCTAAAGAAATGTGACTAAAGCCCTTAAGAGAATGAATTTCTATGAAGGAAAACCTAACCCAGTTGACTGGAGATCCCATGATCAAGGGTTCAATATGACAACCTAATCATAGAAATATGGGGGAAGTCACGTCAATATGGGGTGTTACTTAAAATTGTAACATCCTAGTCCATTCCTATAACAAATGTGACTTGTTAAGGTTAAATATGGATTTAGAATGATTCTGGATGAATCACAAAGCATAATGCATTCAGATGAAATCGCAAAAAACATTATGTTTTTAATGATTCAGGATAAAATCACCTATGTGAGATCGAAGTGGGCCACTTCAAAGGAATGGTAAATAATATATAAAAAAAAATATTACTAATAAGATTAAATTAAAATAAAAAATAAACGGGACAATTCCTAAGAGCTCTTGCAAACCGGTGTGTTCATGACCATAACGAGCAGATATGAGGACTTGACAAGGTTAGTGAGAGTCTTGTGTGAGTATGTTATTGTCGTCTATGCAAATAGATGTTGAGTTCAAGGACATCGCGTCTACTCAGATCTAAGAGACTAAGTGCATCTCACAAGAGAAGGTTCAAAGGGTCACACCTACATATCTATGCGGGGAATCAACCGCGGAAATTTTGCAAAACTTTTACGTGTTTTTGAAGTTTCCATTCATGTACGGGATTGTTGGAAAAAATAGTATATATGTTATATTTTTTATGTCCAAAATAGAGATAATATGAATGTTATTTTTTTCAGATATCGTGTCTCAAAGTGGGACACGTGAAACACAAAATCTAGAAATCTATTTTAGGAATAGATTTAAACTTATCAAATAAGTTTGTACAAAATATTTTGTTTCATTAAAAGATATGCAAATCTTTTTTTGTTAATAAAAGATTTGTTTAAGTTGGGCAGTTATTTATCTTGAAAAACAAGACAATGTTTTCACTATAAATAGAGGCCTAGTCTCATTCGTTTTAGATACAACTAAATATGCAGCTCCATAGAAACCAAGTTCCAGCAATCCTTTCGATCAGGAATGTACGACTGTTTCCGTGATTTTTCAGACAAGTTTGTTAGGTCTGGCTGTACAACAGCTTTGGACGTTGTATCCTGGGAAACAGACGGTGAATCTGTTTTAAGGGAATCGTGTTAAACACGAGCCTCGTTCCACCACCTTTTACTGCTTTTATTTACTTATCATTATATAGTGTATGTCTTCTGTTTCTACCCCTTTCTGTCTGTTATTTAATTTTCTGTTAATTTAATTTATTGTATTATAATTCGATTTTATTAATAAAAGTATAACACTTTCCCAACACATTATATGCACAAGACCCATGAAAACGAAAATGCCATTCAAAATACTCCCTCCGTCCCTAAATAAGTGTCCACTATTGACTTTTGAAGTCATTCTTACGCAACTTTGACATTAATTATTTCTTCTTGTGTTATGTAATACTTGATTTAAAATATATGAATGGATTGGGTTTTAAAAGTATTTTCATTGATATGATTTTCGTTAAGTATTATATAACACAAACAAAATAATTTAAGGTCAAAGTATATAGAGAAAAACTTTAAAAGTCAATAGTGGACACTTATTTAAGGACGGAGGGAGTAAACAACAAGCGGGCATTTGAACTTTGAAAGTACTAAAACTATATATTTGACAAAAAACAAATATATATATTTATTCCTTCATTAAATCTGGATAATAAAGCAACACGTGTCCAAAAGAGAGTATGTTTCTCGGTAAAAGAATGAAAACAAAGATAGCAAATTACAACTTTGTCCCTTTCACAATAATTATTTACATGGTTTCATAACATAGTATAAACTAACACTATCTGATAGTTATTTGTTAACTGCGATCTCATACTGCGATAAAAAAATAAAATCTTTTTGACAATGTAAAAGTTGTTTTTTTATCTTATGGTTTTGAAACGATTTACAACTTTTATTATTTCATTCATTACAAATTTTTGTTGAAAGATCATCATTGCAAATCTTTTAAACGTATATGATGTTAGGCACATTTCAAATATATAAAAAAAGATATTTTCTACATTGCGAAAAAATTTAAAAAAATTTATCTTGACATAAGATCGGAGTTAACAAATTAAAATACTATCACATAGTGTTTTTTTTTTAAATAAACATCACCAAAAACTACCGTATAACAGTAGCTGTAGTCTATTCTATTACTTACACGAGTGAAAAGATCAAAAGAATGATGAATATATAAATTCCTAGCTTAAAGACCCGTCTAACGTCGGGTTATGTTTTAAAGAGTTATTTTTTTAAGAAATATAATGTGTGAATAACCAAAAAAACATAGAATGTAACAATGTTGCATTAATATTTGAAATGATGAATCCTGTAATAAGTCACACGCATTAAACAAACAATCGAGTTTTGTAGCAATTAAAATAAAAAAATATATTGTCATCTTCAAATTTGATGGTTTTGATGAGTATAATGAGAAATATTGAAGTAATATCCAAATGTGCCTTCCTGGAATACCTAACAATTCATGGCAACAAAACAATGCAAGTTCATATTACACTATTTATAGCCATTTATTGCTATTGGCACGAAACTGGTTGGTTACCCAACTTATAACACATATCTTCTGCATGAAAACTGATAGCGTGGAGCAGAAGCCACTGCATAAAGTGCATCATAGCTAAACTAACAGCAACTCTTAGCGCAAAATTAAAGTAATGACCTCATGAAATTATATCAAGCAAACCTGAAGAGGGTTATGAATCAGTAAGCCTCTGGAACCATTCCTATTACGGGCCACCTAATGATAACAAAGAAGAAAACCAATACTGAGAAAAACTGTGCCCTGCAAATGGAGTGATATAAAGACTCAATGAAATGTAAAATAGATTCACAAAAAGTTGAATTTTATGAAAGGCGTACAGAGAATGATGAGTACTATATAAATACCTTTAAGTTATTGGTTTTCAGGAAGAATTGCAAGGAGGGCTTGACTCCGATGGTAATTGCAACTCCAGAGACAAATAAATCTGGTTTAGTGCAAAAGAAAATCAACCATTGGTTAGGAGTGTTCAATTAATCATCAGTTAAGCATTAAGCAAAACTGTAAAAAAGAATGAGAACAGAAATTTGAACCTCACGTGGAGGATTACTTATTTAGCTCAGTTTCGAAACGTAAGTTGTTGTATAGAGAATATTCCTACATCACTTTTAACCATACCCAACTCACTACTCATCTCATCAATCAATCTCACTGGATTCTCCACCCTAAATGCTTTTTCATAAATCTCACGTATTTCACTATCTCTGTCAGACTTTATATTTGGAAAAGTAATGGAGGTCTTGTAATGAAATTGCGAGTTCTTGTTTTAAGGCCACGTGTGTGGCGACTAACTGTTGGTTGTCGGATAAAAACTTCTCCGGTTTATCTAATTATTTATAAGCATTTTTCAGTAACCACATGTTGTTGAGCTTCACCGCACCATCTTCAAAGAGCTTCTTTAGAACTGATCCAATCTGAAAAAGCATACATCCACAATTGAGTTAGGATTCAATCTAATAGCGGCAGAAACATATTCTAAAGCATATGTAGAAATCTGTTAAAGGGTATTTCATAAATGAAGCCAACAAATTTATTGTAACATCATGGTTTTTATGAATTCAGTATCTTAACACGTTATTTAGATGCTACATGGATCTTATAATCAGTTCTAGATACTCAAGATTAAGAGCAGCTATATTCTACTAATTATTTAGAGTTTGTATTGCATTATAAATCCATAACATAGCCTACTCCAATAAGCGATTTTATAATCTTTCGTAACATGACAAACCATTACCTTGTTAAACGTACTTGTTTTTTTCTGCTTCTCTTCTTTAATTCCCCTTGTATGCGTGTCTCGCAGTCTCCACTTCTAGAGTGGGCTGCAAGTTTTCTTCTCGCTTCACGACACCATCTCCAAAGACCTTCTTTAGACCTGATCAAATCTGCAAAAGAATACAGCCACAATTGAATTAGGCTTAAATCTAAGATCGACAGAAAAAATATGTTAAACAAATTGCAACCGAAAAGGCACTTACCAAGAGATGCTTTACCCCTGTGAGATTCTGTGTGGGGGTTGATTTCCGCATCCAACATGTGTTCTTTTATCTGGCACAGTCGAATGGCAAACACTCTTTGAGGAGCATGCTTCACCTGCAGGCAGGATAACCTAAGAGTTTTGGCCCGTTCTTTTACGCTTATTTGAGACCAAAATAGCAGCACAATCAGTATTTGTGAACAAAAACAGCAAAAGAACCAAGTAAATAGCAATAGGAAACCATAAATGTATACAATGCTATGCAGTACTAAATGATTACCTTTGGTGTGAGATAAATCTGAGGTTATCTGTTCATGAGACATGTGGTGTGTGTCAGCCATACCAATGCTTAAACGATCGACTGCTTCAACTGGTGGCGGCGTTGGTTGAGTCTTTCCCCGTGCTCTTCCATGTTGCGCTGAACCCGAAGGACAGATGGTAGTAGTATCTGTGAACAGACAGAGTGAAAAGTCCACAAAAATAAATACCGAAAGTCAATAAATACAAAAATAAATACCAAAAGTCAATAATGAATAAATATGGTTGATTAAGTATAATGCAATGCTTCATTACCCACTACTAAGTAATCAACCATTACCCAGAAAAATGGGGGGAATGAGTTTTCATTACCCCATAATTGTCTAACCCACGATCATCTTCTTTTCCCAACTTCAGATATTACGTTAAACATGCATTACTAAAAAATCTTAATAAATAATTAATTAATTAGGCTTATTCAAGAATGAAGAGACGTGCCATATCAAGGATGTTCGATCATTCTTATTTGAGTAAAAAAATAAATTAAAAGATTATTGTTCGATATAAGTGAATTAAACATCACATGAGATAAGTACTTGCCCAGTTTCTCACCTATCCAAATGATCATGGAGAGTGACCTGTTAATTTTCATTCATTTTTTCAAAACCAAGCATCACTAATGTAATGGAAATATCATTTGCCATTGCATTGTATTCCCATTTCCTTGCCCTTTGCTATTCCTTAATTTAAACCAAGCATGCCCTTAATCGATACTAAAAACCAACGAATCACAAATGAGTAACTACTAATGTACCAAATACGAATTCACACATAAACACCAAAATCATAATATCCATAAGATCTACATCATATATTTTCAATAAGTACATAATCATTGAAAATTAAAAATCCACGGACCCAATCTAACCTATAACATAATATCATCATTATGCAAGCTTGCTTTTAGCCTATTATAATATATGAAACATGTAACTAAACTCAACTCAACCGTATCACCACAAAGTTTAATGAACAATGATATCCGCTTATAATATATAGCAACATCGTTTTAGACTCGTACTTACTATCCTACTTGATCAAAGGTATCTTCACCAACAAAATCAAAGCCACTAAAACATAATTACCCACACGCAACTCAAACATCAATTGTGATGGACCTATTAATAAGTAAAAGGCCTTAAATGTTTTAGTTGTATCAATTAAATTAGTAGAACTGAGTACATAAATGTAAAGGGATAGAAAAGAAGTATACCGCGTATACACCTCAGGTAAACCATGTAGCATATGTTGTCCGGGTGTAAATTGGTTGACGTATGATCAAACTCTGATCTAACAAACTCACGCATGTATTTTTTATTTTCTTTGCGACACCGCTCTAGCTATGTCCAGGATAAAAAAATCAAATTTTTACCTGTTTCAATTTGAGGAACCAAAAATTTAAAAGTATTAATCAATCGTGAATGGCTCAATACACAAACTTAGGTTGTATAGTATTAATCTATTTGCAAAAGCTAAAATGCATATCATGACCGGAGGCGCTAAATGAGATTTACTGGGCTCGTAGACGAACATAATGGTTGTAGGAAGATCTTAGATTAACGATTCATTCTCAAAACGATTCCCTTCATGTAAGCAATAATGTTAACACTCATCCATAAAAATGATTTTGTATAAAAATGGATTTAAACAAACTAATCACAAACAGACAAATTCGAAACATAATTAATGAAAAATATTGAATAACTGAATCGAAACATAATATTTTAATTAAAGGTTACTGAAATTATTGTGTGGAATTTGAGATCATCCGTGGCAGTTGTAGGCCACTTATTCACCTTTGAAACTGATTTTCTTTTGATTTTCAAACGTGTATTGCATTAGAAGGGAGATTTTATCATGGTGTTTTAATTTTGTTTTGATTTTGAATAGTAAAGTATTTAAATTTGACACAACAACTGTGATCCATTCCATGTCGTCTTAAGTGACATGTACTATTCTGCAATTTCACACTCACTATACACTTGAATAACCAAACATATTCTAATAATTGATAAAGTAAGATCAATACCTTTCTTTAGCATCACCATTAACAGGTATTCAAATTATTGCCAATTAGACGGCAATATGCTTTGCTATAAAATATAATATGATCACTTACATACACGTTGAATTAATAGGTGTGACATTGAATAAATTAATAAACATACCTTGCACTTTCAGCAGTTGTTCTACTCCGAAGGAATTGAAGCTGAAAATAAAGTAATTGTTCCACTCAATTGATCTTATCACAAATGATATGATTTGCTGAATTTTAAAAAAAATTTATAAAGGTAATATTGTAAAAGAGAAAGATACTTACTCGTTTCAAAATTGCTTTCTTTTTGCCATAAATATCTCGATTTTAGGTTTCCTGATATGATCCAAACCCGAAATCGTGTTTAAAATAACATTAACCTATAATCGAAATTAACAACATTTGAGGCATAAAATATAAAGA
Source organism: Tanacetum coccineum (assembly GCA_026074375.1). Taxonomy (NCBI): domain Eukaryota; kingdom Viridiplantae; phylum Streptophyta; class Magnoliopsida; order Asterales; family Asteraceae; genus Tanacetum; species Tanacetum coccineum. Next base: position 17,290 of record BQNB010038561.1, on the reverse strand, counting down.
CGATGATATGCAAAGAACAATAAACACGATACAATAAATCTGTAAATGCAATAAAAAGCAATTTGGTTTCATAATCATTCCATCAAACATGTTGTGGGCTCACAATTACCTCGTTTTTTAGGTTTCGACTCGTTCTAGTTTCCCACATACTATGCCTGTAATAACAAAACAAATCAAATAAATAAACAGAGGATGAATCAAATCGTAAAAATTTAGTAGAAGATTGAGAACCTGATTAGCAAAAAAAACTTAATTGTTTAGGATTGATGAATTTGGTTGAAGCAAAGATATAAAAAGCAAATCGTTGTGTATTTTAGGGGGTTTTTTTTAATCAATTCGTTGACTTATTGGATGAAGCGGAACTGCTTGTGTTTTGGAGCGTGGTTAGGAGGTTTGGAGTGTGTTAGGGTTGATTCAAACGTAATAGTTACTATCGTTTAATGAAGAACCGATTTTCGAATGATATTCAACGAATAAAAGAATGGTTGTTATTAGAGTGTCAAAGAATGATATAATCAAATTAATTGTAAAAAAAGGTACCAAAATAAGAAAGCAGCCATTAAATTCACATAGCGGTTTCATCAAAATAGTCAAATATATTTCTTTTTAATAGTACTTTTTTAATTGGTTTCTTTGTTTAATTTAATAATATTGTTTCAATGCATTTAATTTAATAATATTTTTTAATTGGTTTCCTTGTTTAATTTAATAATACTGTTTCAATAGATGATAAGAAAAAAATGATCTATGTCTAATTATCTATACAAAGGTTACCCGACCCGGTCCAAACCTCATACACACAAAACTCAATCAAATTGGGGAACCTTTTTTATGGTAAAGAACTAAAGATTGCCATAATGATGTTCCTAACAAGTATGCAAAAATTTTAAAGCTGATTACCATTGATTTGAGACATTATTTCCAGGTTATACGCATTATATCTTTCTCTACATAATGCATTTTATTTGTTTTAATAGTAGGGTTTTTAATAATTACTAATTGGGTTGAAAATTTGGTGGTTCATTAATAAAATTAAAATTATTGTAGTATGACAAGAACATTAATTTAAGAAAAAATTACATGTTTCGTCCCTATGGTTTATACCAAACATCACGTTTCATCCCTATTTCATTTTAATTACACTAGGCATCCCTAATTTTGAAACTGGTAACGATGGTCGTCCCTATTTTGGATGGTCGTTAACTTTTCTCGTTAAGTCTAATTATTAAAAGGGTATTTTGGTCTTTTTGCTCCTGTCACCACCATAGGGACGAAACGTGTAATTTTTTATACGAATCAACTTAAAAAAAGACCAAATTTTTTTTTCTTATTATTATTATTAGTATTATTATTACGAGCAATAATTAAAAAAAAATTATACGAATCAAATTAAAAAAAATTAATTTTCTTTTTATAAAAAAGAATTTTAAAACAAAAATTTATATTTTTTTTATTTCGGTTTCAGTTTACGAGCAATAATAAAAAAATCTTTAAAAAAAATTTAATTTTTTTTATTTCGGTTTCAGTTTACGAGCAATAATAAAAACAAAATTTTAAATTTTTTTTATTTTGGTTTCAGTTTACGAGCAATAATAAAAAAAATCTTAAAAAAATTTTTTTAATTTTTTTTTATTTTGGTTTCATTTTACTAGCAATAATAAAAAAAATTATTTTTCTAATTTCGGTTTCAGTTTACTAGCAATAATAATAAAAAATAATTTTTTTTATTTCGGTTTCAGTTTACGAGCAATAACAAAAAAATGTTTAAATTTTTTTTAATTCAGTTTCAGTTTATGAGCAATAATAAAATTTAAATTTTTTTTTAGTTCGGTTCGGTTTACGAGCAATTTTATTTCGGTTTCAGTTTACGAGAAGAAAAATAATAAGTCGCAGTGTTTTTTAAAAATTTTAAAAATTGCTCGAACTGAAACTGAAGTAAAAAAATTTAAAATTTTTAAATTTTTTTTATTATTGCTCGTAAACTGAAAACGAAATAAAAAATTTAAAATTTTTTAAAATAAGAAAAAAAAAATAATAATAATAATAATAATAAATTACAAGTTTCGTCCCTATGGTGGTGACATGAGCAAAAAGACCAAAATACCCTTTTAATAATTAGACTTAACGAGAAAAGTTAACGACCATCCAAAATAAGGACGGCCAGCGTTACCAGTTTCAAAATTAAGGACGACTGATGTATTTAAAATGAAATAGGGACGAAACGTGATTTTTGAATAAATCATAGGACGAAACATATAATTTTTTCTTAATTTAACCATCCTATAATATAAGTCTAAATTTGAAAAACTTGTGAAGCATGAAATCGATTAGGAACAGTTAATTCAATATTACTCGATTTGTTTCTAAAACTGATACAACCGCTAACCATGATCTCCTTAATAATTGGTAAAATGTAGTAGTTAACTATAACTTGAATCAATCCCACGATCCTATAACTTGTGTTGGATCTCTATTTAGTTGTCATAAGGCAAGTGTTATCACCAGATTCCTCTTAAACAAACCCACAAACTTATCAAAAATGATTATTCAGTCATTTCTTATCAACAACATTAATGCAGTGAAATAGACTTTCTCAATCAAGGCAAAGGTTGTTCGTCTATGACGGCAATATTATTATGGTGGTGACACTTTGGATAGCATTGTCATGATTTTGATGGCTGAAGAGGTCTTTGTTGTTTATATGTTAATTTTTTTTAAGTTTTACAACTTTTGTTTGTAACATAATTGTCTTATGTTCTTAACTATTGCATATTTATGTTTGCGTTCATCAGGGTTTACGGATACGTGCCGCAATTGGTAAGAAGATAATTCCTGAGTTTGAGTCTCTTTTAAATGAGGGACGAAGCGTGGATTTCAGCGACTTTTAAGTTGCCAAAAATAATGCTCCTTGCCAATCATCCCATTAAGATCAACTTTCACAGGAAGACAAAAGTTAAGTCTGCTCACTCGGTTTTTGCATCAAAGTATGGGTTCGCTTTTATACCGTAAGGAAGATCAAGTTGCAGGTGAGTTTTGTCAAAAAAAATTCTACTATACCTATATATATGAATTTAAGTGAACTCAGTAAAACTCGTAAATTATATTTGTGTTGTATTTTCATATGTAATCAGACATGTTGTTGTTGGTGATGTTATTCGTGAAGAAAGGAAAGGGAAACCGAATAGAAGAATGGTTATTGAGTTGGAAGATATTGAGTGACTTCTATGCCTATTTAAATTCTCAAATAATGTACTAAAATTGTAAATATATTACCATTGTTTTTTCACTTACAAATTTTTCTGTTGATGCAGGGGACTCAAAATAAAATGCACACTTTAGGATGCTTTTATCAATGACTTCAAGACAAGAATGAAATCTTCAGCAAATCACATTAAAGTGTGCATCTTTCAGTTTTTCAGTGTCCGTAAATACAGAGGTACGTATGTCATATGATAAAACTAAATTATGACCAATTTTAACTTTTTAGCCGAATCTAATGTTATAAGGTATATATGATACTTTGGGATCATTGATGTAATTTTTACCATGTGTATGTGAATGCTTAGAACAAGTCTAAATTAAATGCTATATTTTGGTGTATTTGCTTAGAACAAGTCTAAATTAAATGTTAATTTTTACCATGTGTATTTGCTTTTTTATGAAATATGAAATGTATGTTAAATAAAATGTTAGAATGTTGAGTCATCGTATGCAATGTTTTGGTACAAGAACAAAAATTTAGCAATTGCTTATTAAATGAATTGAGTTCTTCACCCATAAGTGACCTTGAGATTCCTATTGTGTATTTGACTCCAATCTATTGGTCAAGTGTTTAATACGAATCGTTAGGCTTTATCCAAATTGACGTTTTGTAGTTCAGAATATATGGAAACAACGGACGCATATGTATATCTTAGTGTGTTTTTTTGTTTTAAGTTACAATAGACATTGTTGTGGTTGGCATATATGCTTGTTTTTTCTATGCCAATTAGCCTTTAAGAAGGCATTGGTGTTAACCATTGTTATCTGAAGGGGTGTTTGGGAATAGGTTTTACAGTGGGTAAAAGTGAGTCAAAACAGGTAAAGTGCACAAAATAAAAACACTCTGATATATGAAAACGAAATTTTATTATATATATATTCATGCCTGTTACATGTTGCACATATATATACTATGTGAAAAGGTGTGACTGAACTATTGTGATGGTTCAATGTTAACAGACACAACCTTTTTTAATAACTATTTTCCTACATAACTAAATTAACTGCTAATTATGCATGTTGGCCTTTGGCCCAGGCTATCTGAAAACGTGCAGGCTTAGTATATGTACAAGTTTGGGCCTGCAGTAAATAGTACAAATTATATCCTAAGTATATATAATATAGACAGCAAGTTCTTATGATCTTAATACTCCAACATTCTCCCCCTTAAGATTATAAGGGCTTGATGTTCATCTGTTCCTTGCTTGTTGTCTGTTCTTTAAGTGATGACAATGTAATCATCACTTGATGTGCTGTGAGAATCCCCTTTGCCTGAAAGCTTTGATGTAGATGCTTCCTTGTAAGATGAATACTTGACTTGATCTTTTTTTCTATTCTTGTTTGGACACTCAAATGCATAGTGTCCAGAGCTTTGACATCTATAACATATGACCTGTGATTGGTCCTTCCCATAGTATGCAGATTGTTGTTCCTTGCAGTCTTCTTCTTCCTCTAATTTGATTCCAAAGTGCTCTAGTTTTTTCTTCTCTTTCTCCTCAGCAATTGGTGCACCTGTCTTACCACTGTTCCATTGGTAGGACTCAAGACTTTCTGTGTCTTCTTCTACTTTTGTAGGATCTTCTGGTGCCCTGGCTGTTTTATAATAAGAGATAAAAACATCTAGGTAAGTCATATAGCACTTTCTTATTTCCTCTCCATCTGATCTTGGTAATCCAAGTATTTCTGCAAGTGCACCAAATTCTTGGCCAAACTACACACTAAGATAGCCTCCCATACAATCCATTAGTTTGTATAAATCAAAAAGGTGTATAGGGACTCCATGTATGATTGGTGGTATTGTTCCAGGCAGTGGTCTCTTCAAGTAATGGTTATAAAACCATTTGAGAACCTTATCAAATCTTTCCCTGTAAATGTCTCATCCCTTGCTTGTTATGTCATCATTCTTGATCAAGTTTAAGAAGGCAACAAATTCATAGAAGGTGTGAACTTCTGATGTATTTGTGTCTTCCACAAATCTTGGCATCTCTTTTACCCTGTCTGTCTTTTCTTTGTCCAATGATTCAAAATAATCATCCAAGTAGTCATTGTGTCTATGTCTCATCTTGTCTACATCCATATTCTGTCCTTGTTGGTTCTTGAACATGTATTCCAGAGTGCATTTATCTCCCTCAAAAATGATCTCAAAACCGTGTTGTTTCAACACGTTTATAGAGAGTATATTGAGAGTGATTTCAGGGGCATAATGCACCCCTGGAATCAAGTAACCATTGCTTTCCTCCTTGATCAATACTTCACCCATACCATATGTAAATAGCAACTTTCTCTAACCCTTTAATTTTTCCACTAAAAATTCGTCTTTGAAGTTTGAAAAGAAATTGAGATTGGGGGTTAAATGTTTGTCTGTTGTAGTGCTTACATACCAAAAATCATCCCAAGTACCTTTGTCTGTCCCTTTGATAATACCCCTTGTTTTAAAGTGAATGAATTCGGGGTATTTGAGACTTACTTTGGGTTCCCATTGTTTCTTTGATGTACACTTATTTGCAAAGTGTCCATATTCTTGGCATTTGAAACATAGTACCATGTTTTTGTTTTGAGTAATCTTGGCTTGTGTTGTGTTGTTTGCTTCTATGTTTCCTTTTGCAATCTCAGTAGGAAGGCCTTGTGCATGTTCCACTTCATTTTTGATCTTGGCAGGGCAAGATTTAAAAATATGTCCTTTCTGATTGCAATAAAAACAGTTATACTGCTTATATCTGTTTTGTGAAATTGTAGAGTTGTAAACTTCAATTTCTTCAATCTTCTTTCTAAGCATGTTCTTGCAATCCCTTGTAATCTGTCTGATGCATTTACCTATCCTTTCTTCTTTTTCTCTCTTTATGTGTCTCTGTGCAAATTCACTCTGTGACATCCTTCTTAGTGGCTTCCCAAGAATTTTGCTCTGATACCACTGTTGTGGTTGGCATATATGCTTGTTTTTTCTATGCCAATTAGCCTCTAAGAATTTATTACAAAAGACATGCTTCTGGCAGTATAAAAGTGGAACACGCACAAGGCCTTCCTACTGAGATTGCAAAAGGAAACATAGAAGCAAACAACACAACACAAGCCAAGATTACTCAAAACAAAAACATGGTACTGTGTTTCAAATGCCAAGAATATGGACACTTTGCAAATAAGTGTACATCAAAGAAACAATGGGAACCCAAAGTAAGTCTCAAATACCCAGAATTCATTCACTTTAAAACAAGGGGTATTATCAAAGGGACAGACAAAGGTACTTGGGATGATTTCTGGTATGTAAGCACTACAACAGACAAACATTTAACCCCCAATCTCAATTTCTTTTCAAACTTCAAAGAAGAATTTTTAGTGGAAAAATTAGAGGGTCAGAGAAAGTTGCTATTTACATATGGTATGGGTGAAGTTTTGATCAAGGATGGAAGCAATGGTTACTTGATTCCAGGGGTGCATTATGCCCCTGAAATCACTCTCAATATACTCTCCATAAACCTGTTGAAACAACAAGGTTTTGAGATCATTTTTGAGGGAGATAAATGCACTCTGGAATACATGTTCAAGAACCAACAAGGACAGAATATGGATGTAGACAAGATGAGACAGAGACACAATGACTACTTGGATGACTATTTTGAATCATTGGACAAAGAAAAGACAGACAGGGAAAAAGAGATGCCAAGATTTGTGGAAGACACAAATACATCAGAAGTTCACACCTTCTATGAATTTGTTGCCTTCTTAAACTTGATCAAGAATGATGACATAATAAGCAAGGGATGGGACATTTACAGGGAAAGATTTGATAAGGTTCTCAAATGGTTTTATAACCATTACTTGAAGAGACCACTGCCTGGAACAATACCACCAATCATACATGGAGTCCCTATACACCTTTTTGATTTATACAAACTAATGGATTGTATGGGAGGCTATCTTAGTGTGCAGTTTGGCCAAGAATTTGGTGCACTTGCAGAAATACTTGGATTACCAAGATCAGATGGAGAGGAAATAAGAAAGTGCTATATGACTTACCTAGATGTTTTTATCTCTTATTATAAAACAGCCAGGGCACCAGAAGATCCTACAAAAGTAGAAGAAGACACAGAAAGTCTTGAGTCCTACCAATGGAACAGTGGTAAGACAGGTGCACCAATTGCTGAGGAGAAAGAGAAGAAAAAACTAGAGCACTTTGGAATCAAATTAGAGGAAGAAGAAGACTGCAAGGAACAACAATCTGCATACTATGGGAAGGACCAATCACAGGTCATATGTTATAGATGTCAAAGCTCTGGACACTATGCATTTGAGTGTCCAAACAAGAATAGAAAGAAAGATCAAGTCAAGTATTCATCTTACAAGGAAGCATCTACATCAAAGCTTTCAGACAAAGGGGATTCTCACAGCACATCAAGTGATGATTACATTGTCATCACTTAAAGAACAGACAACAAGCAAGGAACAGATGAACATCAAGCCCTTATAATCTTAAGGGGGAGAATGTTAGAGTATTAAGATCATAAGAACTTGCTGTCTATATTATATATACTTAGGATCTAATTTGTACTATTTACTGCAGGCCTAAACTTGTACATATACTAAGTGCACATTTTCAGATAGCCTGGGCCAAAGGCCAACAGGTTAAGTTAGTTATGTAGGAAAACAGTTATTCAAAAAGGTTGTGTCTGTTAACATTGAACCATCACAATGGTTCAGTCACACCTTTTCACATAGTATATATATATGCAACATGTAACAGACATGAATATATATAATACAATTTCATTTTCATATATCAGAGTGTCTTTATTTTGTGCACTTTACCTGTTTTACTCACTTTTACCCACTGTAAAACCTATTCCCAAACACCCCTTCAGATAACAGAAACCATGGTTAACACCAATGCCTTCTTAGAGGCTAATTGGCATTGAAAAAACAAGCATATATGCCAACCACAACAGTGGTATCAGAGCAAAATTCTTGGGAAGCCACTAATTTGTACTAAGGATATAATTATGTAAAAAGGTGTGACTGAACCATTGTGATGGTTCAATGTTAACAGACACAACCTTTTTGAATAACTGTTTTCCTACATAACTAACTTAACTGCTAATTATGCCTGTTGGCCTTTGGCCCAGGCTATCTGAAAACGTGCAGGCTTAGTATATGTACAAGTTTGGGCCTGTAGTAAATAGTACAAATTATATCCTAAGTATATATAATATAGACAGCAAGTTCTTATGATCTTAATACTCTTGGTAATTGCATATGTGAAATTGTTGTAAAGTAGTATTGGTTGTCTAGTATTAAGTTAAAATTCAATTGTATCAAGTAATTTGGTAATTATATTTGTGTATTTAGCTTAAAGTCGCCTTGGTATCTCATACGTGGGCTAAAACCAGGTGGTTGATTCCAGCCAGTAATGATGAACACCAATTTCTTTCTGGAGGTTTTCAATCTAAAGACTAGTGATGTGTGTATTCTTGATAGCAAAAGGGTGAGAAAGTTGTTACTAAGAAGCCTACGAAACCTGGTAAAAAAGATTTCAAGGATTGAGGATGACATCTTGGCTACAATTGTGGTATGTTTAAACATCATAATTATAAAAATTTGATTACGTATACATATCTATAATATATGTAATGAAACAATATATTATTTTGTCTTTTTAACAAAAGCATGCGGATTTTGGACTGTATTTGGCATTTGTAGGACATAGCAAAGCAAGCGAGATCTTTACTACCGACCTTAAGCATTTGAGGATGAAATGTCAAAACTGATTTTATTATTTTTTTTTTTCATTTCTACAAGTGCACCAAATTCTTGGCCAAACTATACACTAAGATAGCCTCCCATACAATCCATTAGTTTGTATAAATCAAAAAGGTGTATAGGGACTCCATGTATGATTGGTGGTATTGTTCCAGGCAGTGGTCTCTTCAAGTAATGGTTATAAAACCATTTGAGAACCTTATCAAATCTTTCCCTGTAAATGTCCCATCCCTTGCTTATTATGTCATCATTCTTGATCAAGTTAATAAGGTAACACAATTCAATTAGAAGGTGTGAACTTCTATGTATTTGTGTCTTTCCACAAGTCTTTTGGCATCTATTTTTACCCTGTCTGTCTATTTCCTTGTCCAATGAAACAAAATAGTCCATCAAGAGTCATTGTGTCTCTGTCTATCTGTCTAATCCATATTTCTGTCCTTGTTGGATTCTTGAAACATGGATTTCTAAAGTGCATTTATCTCCCTCAAAAATGACCTCAAAACCTGTTGTTTCAACAGGTTTATCGAGAAATCATGAGAGTGATTACAGGGTAAATCACCCCTGAATCAATAACCATTGCTTCCATCCATGATCAAAAACTTCACCCATACCATATGTAAATAGCAAACTTTATCTGACCCTCTAATTTTTTCCAACTAAAATTCATCTTTAAAGTTTTGAAAAGGAATTGTGATTGGGGGTTAAATGTTTGTCTGTTGTAGTGCTTACATACCAGAAATCATCCCAAGTACCTTTGTCTGTCCCTTTGATAATACCCCTTGTTTTAAAGTGAATGAATTCTGGGTATTTGAGACTTTCTTTGGGTTCCCGTTGTTTCTTTGATGTACACTTATTTGCAAAGTGTCCATATTCTTAGCATTTAAAACATAGTACCATGTTTTTGTTTTGAGTAATCTTGGCTTGTGTTGTGTTTTGTTTACTTCTATGTTTCCTTTTGCAATCTCAGTAGGAAGGCCTTGCCCGGGAAAGCTCTATACTACTTCTCGGTATCATTGATTCTGCTTTTACACTATTCTTACTATATATTTTATATTTCATCATATTATATATATTTTAAGGTATAGTTTGAACGGATCATAAACTTCAATTTCTTCAATCTTCTTTCTAAGCATGTTCTTGCAATCCCTTGTAATCTGTCTGATGCATTTACCTATCCTTTCTTCTTTTTCTCTCTTTATGTGTCTCTGTGTAAATTCACTCTGTGACATCCTTCTTAGTGGCTTCCCAAGAAATTTGCTCTGATACCACTGTTGTGGTTGGCATATATGCTTGTTTTTTCTATGCCAATTAGCCTCTAAGAATTTATTACAAAAGACATGCTTCTGGCAGTATAAAAGTGGAACACGCACAAGGCCTTCCTACTAAGATTGCAAAAGGAAACATAGAAGCAAACAACACAACACAAGCCAAGATTACTCAAAACAAAAACATGGTACTGTGTTTCAAATGCCAAGAATATAGACACTTTGCAAATAAGTGTACATCAAAGAAACAATGGGAACCCAAAGTAAGTCTCAAATACCCAGAATTCATTCAATTTAAAACAAGGGGTATTATCAAAGGGACATACAAAGGTACTTGGGATGATTTCTAGTATGTAAGCACTACAACAGACAAACATTTAACCCCCAATATCAATTTCTTTTCAAACTTCAAAGACGAATTTTTAGTGGAAAAATTAGAGGGTCAGAGAAAGTTTCTATTTACATATGGTATGGGTGAAGTTTTGATCAAGGATGGAAGCAATGGTTACTTGATTCCAGGGGTGCATTATGCCCCTGAAATCACTCTCAATATACTCTCCATAAACCTGTTGAAACAACAAGGTTTTGAGATCATTTTTGAGGGAGATAAATGCACTCTGGAATAGATGTTCAAGAACCAACAAGGACAGAATATGGATGTAGACAAGATGAGACAGAGACACAATGACTACTTGGATGACTATTTTGAATCATTGGACAAAGAAAAGACAGACAGGGAAAAAGAGATGCCAAGATTTATGATCTTAATACTCCAACAGACATGCTTCTGGCAGTATAAAAATTTATTACAAAAGTGGAAATTTGTGTAAGCAGGCATTCTGATACATTGTAGTAAGGAGAGGCTTAAAAAATATGAGGCCACCATTACACAAGTCTACACGTGTTTACTGACTTAATTAGTTGCTAAAATAGACACTATAGTTGATTATAAGCATGGTTAAGATTAGGCATACACTATCACACCAAGGTATCATATTCATGTACAATAGTGATGTGTCTCAATTAGATAGATGTGTTGAATTTTACTTCAGTAATTGGAAAGTTTTGTCTGTCATGTATCTCACACAGACTTAAACACATCGTAATAAATTGATATAATGTATTCACGGATTAACAAAAGAGACACATGGTTGATTTTTTGGATGTGTCAAGTTTTATTAGGTCATCATTTTCGTTAGCCCAATATGTTCACAAGTCATCCTTTGATTGATCAACTAATATTTATTCCACATCAACTGGTTCTATTCAATATAAGATTAATGATTTCTATATTTCTTTATCTATGTTTCGTGCTAATGTGATATTTAAATAGGAGGAAGGAAACAACAAATTGACCTATAAGGGAAAGGTGGGTAAACTAAGAAAAATTTGTTTGCATCATCCAAGGAAGCTTGGCTTATCGGAAATATGTTAATTGTGCCTAAAAGGTTAGGCATTTTCTTATATACACTGAGTTTACTTTTTTATCTTTTGCTGTCATTAATAATACTTTCATTTCAATATTACTTGATTCGATAATAAACAAACACGATAAAAGTTAGTTTGTATTTAATTTGTAAGGTTAGGCATATTCAAATTGTCTTTTAACTTGATTTAATAAAGAGTTTTGCTGATAACAACCCTAATGGCTGTGGTTAAAAAAATAATCCATATTTAATAAGAGACAACATTAACTTGTCTCTAAAACTACTAATAGTATATGAACGGTGGCCCTCATCATAAGGTTGCTTCTTTGTCGGATCAAAGGTTATTGGTTGAAGTCATGCTAACTTTGTATAATTAGTTAAGTTCTAACACAGACATACTTGCAAGAGGTAGCAAAATTATCCTTTGAGAGAAAATATAACCCATCATTCAAACGTGTAGACATATGATCAAGTGGATAGCCTCTTTGGGGTGTATGAAGGTTTCTTAGCATATATTGGATTTCATATCCTCATAGTCATTGTGATTTATCTCATTTGATTTTGGTGTTTATTGATTAATACGTATGTATTATAATGATGTTCAGTTTTTATTGTTGTTGCGCGCATACATATACGTGTTTCTAATGGTGTATGACTTTCATATATAATAGCTTCGTCTTATGAATAATGTTCCCAGTATTATGTAGCATGTTATTAGTTTTATAAGGATGATACAATTACTAATGTTGAGATGAACATATTGTTTTTATAAAACGTCGATTCTAAATGTTTATAAGTTCATATTCGAAAATTACATTTGCTACTAGCCTCAAGCAAAAACAAAGGAAGGTGTTGCACCTTATTTTATACTCTATTCAAAATACTGGTCCGCCACTTTATTTGACTGCAAAACGTGACTATTTAGTCCAACGTGGTGGTGGCAATAAAATCTGAAACTTATATTCAATCTTTAAAACTGGATACATAAGGGCTCAGTTATGACGTTTAGATCAATTAGGGTAATTTTTTTGTTAGTGATTCTAAGTTTGTAACAATCATAAAGGTTCACGTCTCCCTTTACCATATTGAAACAAAATTTGTATCTCCGTTATTTGAACTTGCTACAACGTGAGATATTAACTCAATTATTAAGAAAAAACAACACGTCGTTCGGGCTAATGACACGGGTATCGATCATTGGGTAATGATCTTTTTACAATGCTATATATTATTATTCTTAACTTTTTATTATTCTTACACTTTAAAATTCTAAAAGAAATAGGCATTATTAAGCATATAATAATTCAATGATATTTTTCTAATAATTTTTAACAATCTCTGCTACCAAACAAAATAAAATAACATAATTCGATATTTACTTGCAAAATTATAACCTTATTTATTTTAATAGATTTATAATATTACATCATAAAGTATAATCATGAGTCTACCTGCAAAACAAGCTATTTACTTATCTCTTGAGAGAGTCTTTTGATTCAGTTGAAAGCACTAGTCAAATTTTTATATATATAGTATTAATCCTGTGAAAATTCTTTCCAAATTACTTCTCAAACAAGAGAAATAAAAGGATAAAATCTCACTAAAAAAACACAATACGTATATTTTTAACCGGGAAATATTTCTTCTCGGGTCGTTTCCCAACGAAGTCGTGAATTGAAATTTGGGAATAATTCGGATTCGAGTCAAGATTTGAGTAAAGGATTTTTGAATTTTGAATTACACTACAAATTTAATAGCACAAACTAAAAACAATTAACTAGCACGAAATTTTAATACATGAAAATCAAAAACGTAAGCTAAAACTGAAATTTAAAATCTAAGGCACTACTTTTAACAAATTTTATACCTAAAAATCACAAATTTAAAAAGAAAATTTTAGGAAAAAGAATTAGAATTTTTCAACTATTTTTGAATTTTTTATGATTTTTTAAAGTAAAATGAATTATTAAAAATAAACGTTTTCTAAAAATTAACACTAAAATTCTACTTTTATTTTTCAAAAATACTAGAATGTAAAAGAAAATTTTACCAAAAAGAATTAGATTTTTTCAAACATTTTTCTATTTTCTATGAATTTTTTAAGAAAAAGAAATTACTTAAAATCTATTTTAATTCCTAGAAAATACAAATTTAATTGGAAAAATAAAGAAAAATGGTTTTTAACTACTTAGAAGGTGCAGAAAACAAATGGAACAAAAATGCCTAAATTTTATGAACTAATTGAACCCTAATTTTGTCAATTAAAATCCTAAACCTAATTTTATTAAACTAAATTTAAAAATATTAAACTATTTTAATATTCCTAAAAGTCTAGGGTAGAAAGTGTAACAAAGGAAAGTAAAGGGTAGGCGGGCAAACTAACTAGAATTTACACTCTAGTTGAAACGGTAAACCTCTAACTATCTAGAAATTACAAAACAAACCCTACGACTCAGCTTATTTTTGGCTTATTAAAAAAAATGAGAATTAGCAAAAACTCAAAACTACAAAGTTAAAGAAGAGCTTATTCTCTACAACTTTTACAAAGACACTATGACATTTTATCCACTGAATAAGCTAGAAAATAAGCATCTTGTACTGTATTACAGAAACTAGGGCTTTTCTATCTTTTTTAGTTTTTGGCTTATAACTAGCTTATTTCTAGATGAAAATGAAAACCAAAAGTTACTATTAGAAGCTTAAAATGTATACTATAAATTTCTAAAAAGAAATAAGCTAAGAGTTAACAAGATTAAAAAGAAATTTGATCTTGAAAAGTGAAAGATCTAGCTTATTACTGTAATTAAGCTAAACTTAATAAGCCAACTAGCTTATTTCTAAATCTTAGAAGCTAAATTTTTAGAATTAAGCTAACCTATGGATATAGAACTAACCTAGATAAAAGGAAATTTGAAATAACAGCTAGAACTAAAAAAATCCAAGAAGAAATAAGCATGAAATCTAAGCTGCTATTGTACTACTTTTGCAGGTATCTAAAAGCTACTCTAAAGCTTATGAATGAAAGTTAAGAGATGAATTTTGAAAAGCTAATGGAGTACTCCTTAAATGCTTAAGACCAACTTCTAACTCCTAATTATAAAGACTAAAGAGTAGCTAGGAAATGGATAAGCAACAGCAGTTAATACTGCTGTTTGCTGATGCAATTGACCAAGACTTACTTGCAGGCTAAATTTCAAGAGTAAGAACTCATAAACCACTTCACTAAATGCATTTGAGTGAACTCTAATCCAACTTGATCTCCAAAATGCTTTTGAAAAACCTAATCACCAAATCTAATTGAACCTCAAACTGTCCTGGTGCTTAGCAAAGTTTTTAAACTCTAAACTTGGAATTTCTACAAACTAAATTTTGAAACCTATTTAAATCTTGATAATATGACTTAACTCAACTTAGTAAAGAGTTTTGACAGGATTTTATTGACTTTAAGAGTCAACAACAGCTTAACCCAAACACTCTTTAACCTAAACTGTCTAAAATGATTTTTATCTAAAATCTATTTTAACACTAAAACTATTAAAACCTTTTATCTACTTTCACTTATACTGTCCTAATTAAGCTATTTTAAATCTAAAACCTAAAGCTTATTAACAAAATTAAGCTAGTTTATCAGCTAGGCTATTACACTAATATGACAGAATTTAAAGGAGAAATTGAGATTATACAACTTTTAACTAATGAAAACTTAAAGTAGCTAGAGAATAAGCCTAAACAAACATGTTTGAAGAGAATTGAACTAGAATTAATAGCAATTAGTAAATGACTTAAGCTAAAATTAAGCTGTAATGAAATTAAAAGCAATGAAACCTTGATTTTTTTGTAGTCTCAGTCACAAGCCACTCTTGTTGAGTGAGTGGCTTAAAAATGTAAACCTAATGGCTACCTTAGCCTCTAAACCAATGAGCTATAAGCTCAATAAGCTGAATTAGCTTATTCTCTCCTTGTTGCCTCCAAAATGAATCAAACTAAATTCAAATGAAAGATATTGAGCACTAATGAACAAAGACAGTATATAAAAGCTTTTAACAAGAGTTGAACAACTTTTGAACTTAAGAAAATGTAACAAGCTACAATGAGCTTATCACAAGCTTATTGTTTCAAAACAGCTTATTACTTGAAAATTTGAACACAATCTAGATTCAAATTGCTTTATTGATTCGAAATGAAGAATACAAGAGTAGTTACAAAAGGTAAAACTGAAATTGAAAGATTTAAGAAAGCTTAATTGCAACAGTACACGAATTTGAAAAAAATACAAAGCAAATTGAAAAACTCTAAAAAAAACTACTAACTAACTAACTACTCCCTTAAACTGAATGTTTAAGCTTCTATTTATAGAGGAATATGATGAGAGGATGAGACTCTTGATCATTTCTAGCCCTTGGATCCTTTCTTATTGATTTTTGGCCATTGGATCCAACTTGTGAGGTGTTCGGACCAATTAGGGATTGCCACGTCATGGAAATGACGTGGAGTTGCTTTAATACGAGGTGGTGTGATGAGGTGAAGAACAAAGTTGGGTTTGTAGGGAAATTTGGCGGGAAAGTTTGTTGGAAACGGTTAGGAGTAAAGTTTGCCCGCGTGTTTAGTTTTGAAACTTTGGAAGAATTGCCCAAACAGTCCCTGCGTTCCTTTCTTCATAGTTGTAGTGTAAAATGACTTTCAAAATTTGCACTTCTGGCCCTTGTAGTTGATAACTTCTATTTTCCTTTATAAAAACAACTTTTATCTTTTTGCAACTTTGGTCCTTTGTATTCAAAACATCCAAAAGAGCCATTGAACTTTGAAGACTTGTCATAATTGATCCTTTGACTTTCATTTTGGTTTTCATTGACTTTCTTTTCTTGTTGTCGGGCTGATCCGGCTTTGATTTTTTCAAATCTCTCTCTTGTCTTTTCATTTCTTGTCGGTTTTTTTTTTTGCTGTTTTTGCTCACTTTTGTCTTTATAATCCTTTCCTGCACAATAAGACACAAAAGCACACAATTTTCTATCCTTTTAGCATTTTCTTGGCTTTTATTTGGCAAAATCCCGGGTAATTTGTATATACAATTAAGCATTTATCAATGGGTGTATCAGAAGACTTCGTCTCAAAATATTCTTCAAACATTGGACCAAACAAATTAACCAAATCTTCTTTAGATGGAGTATTCATTTCTTCTGCTGATGAATTATGATTTATGAATCGTTGAAGCTCGGGTTCTAAATAATCATTTTTAGAAGCCATAGCTGTGAGCTCGTCAAACTTGAAATTTATGGTTTCCATAATCTTTTTAGTTCGTATGTTATAGATTCAAAACCCTCTTGATGTTTCCGAATAACCAATAAAGACCCCAATGTATGCTTTTGGTTTCATTTTTCCAAGATCACCTCGGTCATTTATTGGATAACACAATGAACCAAACACATGAAAATATTCAACATTTGGCTTTCTGCCACATAATAACTCATAAGGTGTTTTGTTATGTCATGTATGAATGATTGACTGATTTTGAGAAAAATAAGTGGTACCACTGCTTCAGCCCAAAGAAATTTAGGTAATCAAGAAAAGATAAGCATCGTACGAGCA
>BQNB010038560.1:29407-48663 GCA_026074375.1 Tanacetum coccineum | reverse complement strand
TTTGCTTATTTGTTCATCACGTACAAACAATATATGCATAAACAAATAGTTAAAAAAATGATTTTGGTTTGCTATATCGAGGATAATTAAATCTCAGTTTTATCATCTTAATCTACAAGCAATGAACAATTTCAATAAATTTTGTAAAAATGCCGCCTGAAAAATAATGTTAAAATTTTGTATCTTGATCGAGGATATCTAAACAAAATGATTACTTGGCCATGAGATAAAAAAGATTTGATCTTTCAATTAAATTTATTAGATTGGTGATTAAATAAATATTTATACACTAAATAGATATACATAGTGTCACTTTATTTTGAATTGTTGGTAAGTGACTATTAATTCTAGAAACATAAAATTAGTAGAGCACTTGAAATGGTATATAACAGTCATTGTTTTTTTCACATCGTAACCATTTCAAGTGCTCTACTAAATATATATTAGTACACGTATATTCATTTGTATTTTTTTTTTCAAATTTATTATATGAAATAGTTTTGACACAACAATAATGCAAAAAAGTTAGCCATACCAGAAGAAGCAGTCAATATATTGGCAAGAACAAAGATAATTAAAATGATGTTTGACATAGTTAAACTCTTTGAGTAACTTTTCTATATAATATGGTTTTAAGATGATTTGATTGAAAATAATAGTTATATATACACAACAATGTAGATATTTATATATGCATTTATAGATAAATTTCCAAAAAAATTAACAACAAAGGAGAGGTAGCTAAATGTTAAACAATATCTATATATATATATAAGAGTTGAGTTATTTTGCATATTAGTTACCCCTTACATACTAAGGGACTAATCTAGACCACTCAGTTCATTTGATTAAAAAGACAAGATTTAAGATTAAAAAATACATAGAGGGTCAAAACTGTAAATTTACTAAAACTCACCCTACCACTCCCTAATTATTTGTAGAGTTGGCAAATTTTGCCCAAATTACAATTAACTGACTTTTTTTTGACATTTTGAACCTTTTTTAACGTTTTCTACCCCTTTCGCACGTTTTCATCCGCTTTCGCGCGTTTTCGACAGTTTTCATACGTTTTCGTCCGCTTTTGCACGTTTTCGTCCGTTCTCGCACATTTTAGCCCGTTTTCGTCTGTTTTCGCACGTTTTCTTACGTTCTCGCACATTTTCTTAATTCTCAACAAGCACGTTCTTCTCGGCACGGTTTTCGTCCGTTTTCCCGTCTATTTTCCCAACGTTTCTTTGTTTTCCGTCCGCTTTCCGCAACATTTTCTCCGTTTTTTGGACGTTTTCGTCTGTTTTTGTATGCTTTCGTCCGTTTTCGCACGTTTTCTTACGTTTTTCGCACATTTTCGTCCGTTTTTGCACGTTTTCTTTTGTTTTTTCCTGTTTTCGCACGTTTTCGTCCGTTTTCGTTCGTTTTCATCCATTTTCGTTCGTTTTCATCCATTTTCGTCCGTTTTCGGTCATTTTCTGACGTATCCATCCGTTTTCATACGTTTCCGTCTGTTTTTGTACGATTTCGTTCGCTTTCGTCCGTTTTCGCACGTTTTCTTTCGTTTTCACACGTTTTTGTTTGTTTTCATACGTTTTCGTCTGTTTTCGGCCGTTTTTGTTTGTTTTTTACGTTTTCGTTCGTTTGTACGTTTTCGTCCGTTTTCGTACGTTTTCATACGTCTTGATACGTTTTCACCTGTTTTCATACGTTTTAACACTTTTTTCGTTTTCGCACGTTTTCTTTTGTCTTCACACGTTTTTGTACGTTTTCATACGACTTCATACGTTTTCGCACGTTTTCACCTGTTTTCATACGTTTTCGCACGTTTTTACACTTTTTTTCGTTTGCCTTCACACGTTTTCGTTCGTTTTCATACGTTTTCATCCGTTCTCAAATGTATCCATTCGTTTCCGTCTGTTTTCTAACGTTTTCATTTGTTTTTGTACATTTTCTTTCATTTGTACATTTTTGTTCGTGTTCAGACGTTTTCGGCCATTTTGAGACGTTTTCGGCAGTTATCAAACGGTTTCTTCTGATTTCATTTGTTATCTATCACTAATATTATACCAAAAACCTTAAACCCCTAATGACTAAACCATATACCAAAACCTCTAAACTCTTAACCACTAAGTATAATATCACAAGTGATATATAATAAACTTTAAAATCAATACCAAAAACCCTAAACCCCTAACCACTAAATCTTATACAGAAAACCCTAAACCCCTAACCACTAGGTATAATATCACAAGTGATATATTCATAAACTTTAAAACCTATACCAAAGACCCTAAACCTCTAACCACCAAACCATATACCAAAAACTCTAAACCACTAACCACTATGTATAATACCACAAGTGATATATACAGAAAATTTAAAATGTATACCAAAACTCCTAAACACCTAACCACTAAACCCCATACCAAAAACCATAAACCCCTAAAACTTTAACCACTTGGTATAATATCACAAGTGATGTATACATATGTAACACCCCCAAAAATACAACAACGCAGCGGAATACCACTTGGGGTGCTACTTCATAATACACAGCGCTAGATACAAGAGAACGACCTCTAAATGTGTCGTTTGAAAAGTAGTCTTGTTGATTTAATCAAAATCTGAATTTGATATAACAAATGTCCCATAATTGCATCACCATGAAAAGCTTGAATGTATAGACTCCAATGCACATCAAGTAAGCCAAACACCTAAATTACCTGAGAAAAACATGCTTAAAACGGTCAACATAAAGTTGGTGAGTTCATAGGATTGTTTAAGTATGAACGTAAGTTCCAATAAATATATTTGCCCACTGTATCATCACAGTACCATGTAAAACGTTTAATGACTACTGTCTCCCTACAGTATCATAAAATGATTGTATGACCATTTCAACCCTTTTAATAGTTCTCAAAGTTGTATGCCTAAATGTTGACATCAAAGTTTTGTAAAGTATGTCTGACTATTTCAATCCTTAAATAGTCACAAAATGTATTAATATACGTTCAAATCCAAGATTTGTAAAATATGCGTGACCATTGTATCCAATACAATAGTCACCATCTGTGATTATGATTACCCACCTAAGTTCATGAAACTGTGACGTAGACTTATTTGTATGCCACTTTATTCAAGGCACAGTAAGAATATACCCATCGTAGGTGTTCCCTCCAAGAACACCCGGGCAATAATAAAAGAATATGTTCCCCCGTTACCGGTGTCCCCTCCAAGGACACCCGAGCAATAATAAAAGAATATGTTCCCCCGTTACCGGTGTCCCCTCCAAGGACACCCGGGCAATAATAATGTATATGTGATTGTTGGCCCCCGCAGGCGCCAATCCAATCGTAATCCGACATGGTATAACGTTCGTTCCCAGTGATAGCTAGTCACCCGAACGGGGATTGTCAATCCCAAATAGATCTATCTTATAACATTCGCGCTCACCCTCCAAGTGATTTACAGTTCATGCAACCTAAGCTAATCCATAATCATAAAAGTATAGTATGCCTTTACGTTCAAAAACTAAACCAAGTATTGTATCTCCTCGCGAGATATATAAATAAGTATTTAAACCAAACAGGTAAACAACCATGTAAATGCATTTGTAAACAAGCATGTTCTCACCCCAAAAATATATGTAAAAACCAGTAAAACATGGGGCTATAAACTCACCTTGATGTTGCAGAACGATTGACAGATAGGCATCTAATATGCACAACACAACGGAAGACGAAACGGCTTGATCCGAGAAGTTGCCGTTTATCTAAACGGTTAAATCCCACTAGTTTAGGATAATGAATTTCGTTACCCAATGGATGATTACATCAACGCGACCCGTTGATAAAAGATTTAGGTTCCGAGTGGCAGTTTGGTTTGGTGGTTGGTTTGGTAAGATAACTCAAAAGTATATAATTCATATGGTGAATTATATAACCAAGTATGTAATATATTCCATATATATTACCTTGAAAGATGAACAATTATATAATTCATATGGTGAATTATATAATAACGACCAGAAAATTAAAAGATTAATTTGAAGCTTAGTATACCTTGCAAGTATTATATAATAAGCGTGAGTACATAATTAAACCAAATGGTTTGACACGTTTTCGAAGATCACCAATTTATTAAATAAATAAGAGTGCTTTCATAAACGAAATCGTACGTTTTAAAGTTACCAATTAAGTAAACGGTGTTTCTAAAGTCCTACCAAAGGTATGACTTTATATTCTAGCTAGGATTTTAAAAACACATTTTATAAATTAATATTTTGTTTGGTGTCGAGTTATTATGAAATTATAATTTAAAACATCTTTAAATTATAACTTAGCCCATTTACCGTCCTTCAAAGACGATAAGAGTTGTATCTAAAAATATTTTTAGAAATTTCGCCATGACCTTCTCGTTATGTGACGTTTCCCATTTTATTACAAAACTAAACGTTTTTCACTTTTCAATCAACAAATCTAGGTTGCAAAATGCATTCGTGTTTCAATATTTATCTAGACAACATTTAAGTACTAAATGAAATAAATAAAGTCAAACCCCCTTTTAAGCGATGAACGAAACACGCCCTATGTGGGCTTTCAAAACCACAACCAAACACCCTTGTGTTGGTGTTTACCACAAACCAAACGCACCCACTCGGTGCGCTGCCAAAACCAAAAACGCACCCGCTGTGGTGCTGACCCGCGAACCAAACGCCCCTGCTGTCCCAAACACCCATGTTTGGGGTTTCCTGCTATCCCAAACACCCCTTTTGGGTGTTCCCTGCTCACCCAAACACTCCTTTATGGAGTTTCTGCACAAACCAAACACTCGCCACCCACTACCACAACATTCCTTTTTCGGTGTTGGGCAGCCAACCAAACGCACCCCTTGTGCGATTCTGCCAAACCAAACACCCCTACTTGGTGTTATCCGTTAAACCAAACAGCCCCCTTGTGGGCTGTTTTAATACCAAACGCACCCTATGCTATTTATAACACAAATCACACGCACCCTTATGGAGTTAAATCGAACAACCAAACACTCCCCATGTGGGCTGTTAACCCAAACAGCCCCTTTATGGCTGTTAACCCACATCCAAACGCACCCTTAGTGCAATCTGCATAACCAAACGCCCCCTTTGTGGTGATACCACAACCAAACGCACCCGGACCCGTATTTCAGTCAACCAAACGCACCCCTATATGTTGTTGTTTACCCAAACGCATCCTTGTGCTTTTTATTATCAAACCAAACACCCTCTTGTGCGGTGACAGCCCCAACCAACGCACCCCTTGGTGGCTGCCACCCAACCAAACGCCCCTACAGGCTGCTGCTAAGCCAAACGCACCCTTCTCGGTGCTTCCATGAAACCAAACGCACCCTTATGGTTGTTTTAACATAGCAAACAAATACCCCCCGCTGATAAACCCCACCCGAACGCACTCCCTCCCCGGCTGTTATTATAGCCGAACCAAACCACCCTCGTGGTGGTTTTGCACACTCAAACCGAACCCACAACCAAACCGCACCCTTTCTTGTGTTATAAACCAAACAGACCCGTTGTCGTGTAGACACCCAACCCGACACCCCTCTCGGCTAACCCACAACCCGACAACCCCTTTTTCCCCCTGGCTGTCCCGGCTGTGAACGGCAGCCAACCCAACAACCAAACACACTCTTCGGGTGGTTGATATGAAAGAACAAACACCCCTACGATGTTTCTATCATAACCACAAAAACGGACGCACCCTAGCGATGGCCGCTGCTAAACTACCGAAACAAGCACCCTTTTATGGGTGATGGTTTAAATCCACACGCACCCTCGTGGGTGGCTGTGGATTGTGGTGGTGATGACGATGTTGAGAGGTGGGGTGGCGCGCGTGACGGAGAGTGACATACCCGATCGGATAGATCGGGTGATGAGGATTGTTTTTGAACTTGGCCGGAAAAGTCCGCCGGAAAAGTTTTCCGGCGGCGGCGGAGTGGTGGTGGCCGGAATCCGGCGGCGGCGCCGGTGGTGGGGCGGTGGCCGGATAAAATGAGGAAGAGAGAGTGAGGTGTGTGTATATATGAGATAGAAATGAAAAAATATAAATAAGTTGTGTAATAGTTGAGGGTTAAATGTGTAACTTTTTCATATATTTTTTGATAAAAGTGGCTCGGGACTCATTTGAGTGACTTAACGGGTAAATCAACGCACGAAACTTGCGCCATTGTTTTCCAAATCATTTTTCTGATAAAAATGAGTATTCGCTTGATAATGTTTCATAAATATTTTATAACATTTAATAAAATATCTGTTATTCATTTTGTGAACTGGTTTCGCCTTGTCTTGAAATAAAATGGATTTCAACTCGAATATTCGCGTTATCAACAACGCTTTTAATTAAAATGATGACTAATTTATTTAATATTTTTATTAAATAAATACTGATAATTTAAAAACAAATTTAATTGTTTTTGTGTGTCCGCGTTGTATATTGTTCGAAAAAATGCTTGCGGTGCTGTTTTAGCCCTTTTCGGCTCGTTTCCAGGTCTCGGGCAAAACTGAAAAGTTGTCAGGAATGTCGTTTCACATCGAATTGCTTTAGGGTCCGAATAATGAAAACGTGCTTTAGATGATCGTTCTTATAAGTCAAGCCAGATCCTAAAAGTCAACGATTGAAATCGTCATTCAAGAATTCGAAAATTCTCGGATGTTACAGTACCTACCCCTTAAAGAAATCTCGTCCCGAGATTAAATTTGTGTTATCCGATTGTGTGACCAAGGAAAGACTTAAGGTTTAATAACTCGTTCTAAACAAGACGCTGATAACTTTATTCAGCAAAATTCGGTGTTTCTACACTTCTCAATCTACCAAAAATTTTGGCTAGGTTTGTCCAGGATATTTAATCCATCAAAATGGGTATCTCAAAATATATCATTACAGATCTTATGACTGGTATAACCGCGTTATAGGAAAAGTCTCATTATAGTGAAAACCTCAAGAAGAAAGTGTAGTCGCGTGAGTATGTTTGTATAAGTCTATAAATGTCCGAGGACGGAGTCTCGTTTCTACTATCTGTAATGTTCGATGATTCATATCAACGTGGCTTATGTATGTAAGTACCCAACTTACTTGGCAGTACTAGGATGTATCGCGACCTAAGTCTTCCTACTATGGCCCCGAAATGAGAGTCCAATATCTGGTTCGTCGATAGTTGGTTTATCTCGTTTAAGGGGAGTTGCATTACCTATTGGATAAAGTTGTATCAGTCGGGACCGCTCCAGGACCCAACAGCAGCGACCATAACAATACTATAACAAATGGTGATGGGATACAGAGGGTGAGGACCCTCCGAGAAAACAATATCCCCAGAATAAAGTTCAATAAATAAGAGGAGCTCGCGAGAGAGCTTATGCGATAGACGGCGGATTATGGTACTCAGTCGTTAGTTCGATGAATCAGCTCCATTAGCTCAAGTGTGTAACAAGTCTGTTAGTTCCACGAACAATTCGTGATCGCGAGGAAACAATGGCAAAGTAATTTACTTACGGGGGAGAATGAGATACGATAGTTCTAAGCGAGGCCTTAAGATTCTGTTGAGTGGCAAGACACGATTGTGTCTCTAGACCCTTTTAACGGATTCTGATGGTTATCGAGTTCAGGTTCATACTCGTCTCATATCGGATACCATTAAGCCCACTCATTTATAATTTCTTATTTACATAAAGAGCGTCCAAATTTAAGTAAGAAGAAATGATAAACACTGGTTCGGTGATTTAAAATTTATTTAGTTTAACTGAAAGGCGTCC
Source organism: Tanacetum coccineum (assembly GCA_026074375.1). Lineage (NCBI taxonomy): Eukaryota > Viridiplantae > Streptophyta > Magnoliopsida > Asterales > Asteraceae > Tanacetum > Tanacetum coccineum. The sequence goes on along the minus strand of BQNB010038560.1, from coordinate 40,874 downwards.
CAATCGCTTTTTAGATAAAACAGATTTTTAATCATCCTACTTAATAATTCCTGATGCAATACGCGTACTCACATAACCTTTAAGGTGGTTGACATGACGATGCATTTGTTCTAATGAGTATGGAACGAGTGTTTAAAACTCGTCTTCGGATGACTGGAGTAAAAAACTACCGGCGAGAATCAACATAGAGTTCAAGATAGTTAATGAGTACTCGGTTAGAGTAAATACGATGAAGGTCCTTATAAATGAGTTAACATAGCAATTATCGTATCAATCCTCCTATTACAAGTCCCGCCCATACAAGACTTGTAATACTCAGATTCACACATAAATCCATGTAAACAGAACTGTGACGGGTTTTGTTTACATAGCAATTATCATATCAATCCTTATATTACAAGTCCCGCCCATACAAGACTTGTAATACTTAGATTCATACATAATTCCATGTAAACAGAACTGTGACGGGTTTTGCTTACATAGCAATTATCATATCAATCCTTATATTACAAGTCCCGCCCATACAAGACTTGTAATACTTAGATTCATACATAACTCCATGTAAACAAAAATTATAACGGTCTCCGTGTAATACAATATAGTATAATGCTATGAAGAAAAATAATATCCTTAGAGACCATTGTTTAACTTACAATGTCTGAGAACGAAATGAAACCATTTTGCAACTCACAATGTCTAAGAAGTAAAATGAGACCATTGTATAACTCACAATGTCTGAGGTATAATTGAGACCATTGTGCAACTCACAATGTCTAAGAAGTAAAATGAGACCATTGTATAACTCACAATGTCTGAGGTATAATTGAGACCATTGTGCAACTCACAATGTCTAAGAAGTAAAATGAGACCATTGTATAACTCACAATGTCTGAGGTATAATTGAGACCATTGTGCAACTCACAATGTCTAAGAAGTAAAATGAGACCATTGTATAACTCACAATGTCTGAGGTATAATTGAGACCATTGTGCAACTCACAATGTCTTAAGAAATGCTCTGGTATTTATATAAATAACTCTTATATAAATAAACGTGTGATATACGCAAAAGATGTAAGCATATATATTACATATATGTATGTCACGTAAGCACTTAATGCAGCACGTAATGTAAGCACATAAGCAAGTAGCGTGTATGCACTTTGAAAATGTTTGATGTGATGCAATGTTTGTGAAAACGACTATAGTCTAGGGTAAAATATGCAACCTAGTTCTCTATAGCCAGTGCTCTGATACCAATCTGTAACACCCCTTAAAAATACAACAACGCAGCGGAATACCACTTGGGGTGCTACTTCATAATACACAGCGCTAGATACAAGAGAACGACCTCTAAATGTGTCGTTTGTAAAACAATCTCGTTGATTTTCTGAAATCCAAAATAATAGTTGTCCCATAATTGCATCACCATGAAAAACTTGAATGTAAAGACTCCAATGCACATCAAATAATCCAAGCATCTATTCACCTGAGAAAAACATGCTTAAAAGTGTCAACATTAAAGTTGGTGAGTTCATAGGTTAGTTTAAGTATGAACGTAAGTTCCAATAAATATATTTGCCCACTGTATCATCACAGTACCATGTAAAACGTTTAATGACTACTGTCTCCCTACAGTATCATAAAATGATTGTATGACCATTTCAACCCTTTTAATAGTTCTCAAAGTTGTATGCCTAAATGTTGACATCAAAGTTTTGTAAAGTATGTCTGACTATTTCAATCCTTAAATAGTCACAAAATGTATTAATATACGTTCAAATCCAAGATTTGTAAAATATGCGTGACCATTGTATCCAATACAATAGTCACCATCTGTGATTATGATTACCCACCTAAGTTCATGAAACTGTGACGTAGACTTATTTGTATGCCACTTTATTCAAGGCACAGTAAGAATATACCCATCGTAGGTGTTCCCTCCAAGAACACCCGGGCAATAATAAAAGAATATGTTCCCCCGTTACCGGTGTCCCCTCCAAGGACACCCGGGCAATAATAAAAGAATATGTTCCCCCGTTACCGGTGTCCCCTCCAAGGACACCCGGGCAATAATATGTATATGTGATTGTTGGCCCCCCAAGGCCCGCCAATTACAATCGTAATCCGACATGGTTAACGTTTCGTTTTCCGTTGATAGCTAGTCACCCGAACGGGATTGTCAATCCCAAATAGATCTATGCTTATAACATTCGCGCTCACCCTCCAAGTGATTTACAGTTCATGCAACCTAAGCTAATCCATAATCATAAAAGTATAGTATGCCTTTACGTTCAAAAACTAAACCAAGTATTGTATCTCCTCGCGAGATATATAAATAAGTATTTAAACCAAACAGGTAAACAACCATGTAAATGCATTTATAAACAAGCATGTTCTCACCCCAAAAATATATGTAAAAACCAGTAAAACATGGGGCTATAAACTCACCTTGATGTTGCAGAACGATTGACAGATAGGCATCTAATATGCACAACACAACGGAAGACGAAACGGCTTGATCCGAGAAGTTGCCGTTTATCTTAACGGTTAAATCCCACTAGTTTAGGATAATGAATTTAGTTACCCAATGGATGATTACATCAACGCGACCCGTTGATAAAAGATTTAGGTTCCGAGTGGCAGTTTGGTTTGGTGGTTGGTTTGGTAAAATAACTCAAAAGTATATAATTCATATGGTGGATTATATAACAAAGTATGTAATATATTCCATATATATTACCTTGAAAGATGAACAATTATATAATTCATATGGTGAATTATATAATAACGACCAGAAAATTAAAAGATTAATTTGAAGCTTAGTATACCTTGCAAGTATTATATAATAAGCGTGAGTAAATAATTAAACCAAATGGTTTGACACGTTTTCGAAGATCGCCAATTTATTAAATAAATAAGAGTTCTTTCATAAACGAAATCGTACGTTTTAAAGTTACCAATTAAGTAAACGGTGTTTCTAAAGTCCGTACCAAAGGTATGACTTTATTTTCTAGCTAGGATTTATAAAACAACATTTTATAAATTAATATTTTGTTTGGTGTCGAGTTATTATGAAATTATAATTTAAAACATCTTTAAATTATAACTTAGCCCATTTACCGTCCTTCAAAGACGATAAGAGTTGTATCTAAAAATATTTTTAGAAATTTCGCCATGACCTTCTCGTTATGTGACGTTTCCCATTTTATTACAAAACTAAACGTTTTTCACTTTTCAATCAACAAATCTAGGTTGCAAAATGCATTCGTGTTTCAATATTTATCTAGACAACATTTAAGTACTAAATGAAATAAATAAAGTCAAACACCCTTTTAAGCGATGAACGAAACACGCCCTATGTGGGCTTTCAAAACCACAACCAAACACCCTTGTGTTGGCGTTTACCACAAACCAAACGCACCCACTCGGTGCTGCTGCCAAAACCAAACGCACCCGCTGTGGTGCTGACCCGCGAACCAAACGCCCCTGCTGTCCCAAACACCCATGTTACCACCCTGGCCGAATTAATATTTCATATCAAATCTTGATATATTTTTATTTGTTAAGGTTTATATATAACCAAACTAACCCTCGTTGATCATCACTATCCTTTTTTCCATTCTCTAAATCCCAACGCACCCTATCATCGTTTTACACGACCATCGCATCCACTCTTGTTGTGCTCGGCCTGTCCCAAACGGCCCTTCGACTGTTAACCCATAACCAAACGCCCCTTGTGGGCTGTCGAGCACAAAACCAAACGCAACGCACCCATTTCGCGGTGCCAGAAAACCAAACGCAGCCTCTTGCTATCTAACAAACCCAGACACACTCTCTTATGGCTGCTATAACAAACCACTTCACCCCTGGTGGCCCTAGCAAAATCAAAAAAACAAACGCGCCCAAATGCGCCTGTTTAGCCCACCAAGAAGACAAAGAGGACTACCCATACAAGGTGAAGGCAAGAAAAAATTTGGTGTTAGCCCAAGAAAAAGTTTTTACCCAACAACAACAAAGCCCAACAACAGAATTGGATGTAGAACCCAAGTAACAAATCAGAAATCCCCGTTACAACATAGGAGCCGAGACACTAACCACAAAACAAACGCCCCCTTGGTCGTTTAATACCTAAACCGGACGCACCCCCCTAGTGGGTCTGTTTTAAAAACCCACGCAAGAAGATACTCCCTTGTGGTGATATAAAGAACCAAACCACCATGGCCTGTATCGCAGCCAACCAAACGCCCCATCCTTGTTGCAAACCAAACCCGACCAACCACCGCAAACCTTAACTGCTGCTAGGTAAACCAAACGCATCCTCGATGGTGCTAAGGACAGCCCCAACGCACCCCTTTAGTGGGGGCTGACCCGAGGTCAAACGCACCCTATGAGGTGCACAATACCGAACCAACACTCCCTTGGTACTAGAAAACCAAACACGGCCTTTACGGCTGTTTACCACGTGTGAAAAACAAACACCCCTATCTGTACTCCACGAGAACCAACGCACCCTTGTTCTCGATAAAAACCATACGCGCCCTAGTCTTGGGTGAAAACCCAACTCACCCTTGTTGGTGATAAACCACCGGGACCAAACGCAGTAGAGATGACTTCCTTTCGGGTTCACATAACCAAACGCACTTTGGTCGGTTGAGACCCAAACCCAATACACCCCCTGCTGTTTCCCACACCCGAAAACCGACGCACCCTGTGGTTTAGAACAACCAAACCAACCACCCTTGTGGTTTATGACAGCCTACAAACAAACAACCCAGTCCGCTATAACAACCCGCACCCTTGGTTGGGTGGGCCCCCCCTTATGTAAACAAACGCACCACCCCTTATGGATGGCCGGATGTGAAGATGGTGGTGATGGAGTGGCGGTTTATGATATGATGTTGGTGCCGAGTGTATGGTGGTGGTTTGGCCGAGGTGGCGGAAACCTGACGGATCTTGAGAGGAAGATGAAGAGGCTGCGGCGAGTGTAGGATTGCAAGTGGTACGCGTGGAGGCGTCGTGCCCATGGGGTGGGGGGGGGGGGGGGGGGGATCGGGTAGAACCATCAACGATTGATGAATGTGAGCTCAGGCCGGAAAAATCAAATCCCGCCGAAAAACTTTATCTGTCGGTGGCAGCACTGCGGCGGCGTGGCCGGCCGGCCAGGCCGATATGAGGGAGAGAAGAGAGAGTGTTTATAGGTTGTGTGTGTGTATATTGAGATGGAATGAAAAATGAAATGTTAATAACTTTATATATATATAAAGTTATAACCAAAAGTGACAAGTCTCAATAGTTTGGGGTCTAAAGTGTAACTTCTTTATTATAGTTTTGGTAAAAACGGTTCGGGACTCGTTTGAACGACTTAACGGACGATTCAACTCTCGAAACTTGCGCCATTGTTTTTCAAATCATTTTTCCGATAAAAATGAGTATTCGCTTGATAATATTTCATAAATATTTTATAACATTTAATAAAATATCTGTTATTCATTTTATGAACCGGTTTCGCTTCGTCCGAAATAAAAATGGATTTCAACTCGAATATTCGCGTTTTCAAAAACGTTTTATTAAATATGCTAAGTATTTATTAAATAATTTTATTTAATAAAAACGTATAAGTCAATATAATTTAAATTATTTTCTTACCCGCTTCTAAATCTTGCGCGAGGGCTTTCAGTCACCTGACGACTTTTTCCGGGACTCAGGTCCAAAACTGAAAGTTGTGCAGAAATCGGTTTCCAATCAAATTGATTTAAGTCCTAATAAAGAAAACTGCCTTTATAGAAGGGGCCGTCTTATAAGCCAAAAGCCAACCCTAAAAAAGGTCAACGATTGAAATCGTCAGTCAAAAATTCGAAAATTCTCGATGTTACTAGTACCTACACCCTTAAAGTAACTCGTCCCGAGATTAACTTAGTAGTTATCCGATGTGTGACCCAAGGAAAGACCTAAGGTCAATAAACTCGTTTTGTAACCAGGCGCTGATAACTTTATTCAGCAAAATTCGGTATTTCTACACTTCTCAATCTACCAAAATTTTGGCTAGGTTTGTCCAGGATATTTAATCCATCAAAATGGGTATTTCAAACATATCATTACAGATCTAACCGTGTTATAGGGAAAGTCTCATTATAGTGAAAACCTCAAGAAGAATGTGTAGTCTCGTGAGTATGTTCGTATAAGTTTCTAAATGTCCGAGGACGGAGTCTCGTTTCTACTATCTGTAAGGTTTGATGATTCACATCAACGTGGCTTATGGATGTAAGTACCCAACTTAATTGGCAGTACTTAATTAGTATCATGACTTAAATTGGTGTACTATTGGTCTGCAATGAATAATTCAACTGAATGCTATATCGACATAGGCTTATCTTGTTCAAGGTAGGTTTCATCACCTAGTTGATAGAGTTTGTACAATCTGGGACCACTCCAGGACCCAACAATAGCAACCATAACGACGATAACTATAACAAACGGTGATGGGATGCAGAGAATTAGGACATTTCGAGAAACAATATTCCCAGAATAAAGTTTAATAAATGAGATGAGCTCGCGAGAGAGCTTATGCGATAGACGGCGGATTATGGTACTCTCTTATTTCGATGAAATCAAGCTCCATTAGCTTCAAGTGTGTAACATAGTCTGTTAGTTCCACTGAAACAGTTCGTGAACGCGAGGATTCCAACAACACAATAATAACTTTAAGAAATTTGATTAAGTTAGATCCAAGTGACCTTAAAGATTCTGCTGAGTGCAAGTACGCGATTGTGTCTCTAGTACCCTTTTAAACGGATTCTAATGATTATCATTTCTGGTTTCATAACTCTTGTCAATCGGATACCATAAGCCCACATCATTATATACTTTCTTATTTACATAAAGAAGCGTACCAAATTTATGTAAGTAAGAACTGATAAACTTATGGTTCGGATTGATTTATAATTATTTATAATAAATGGTAAAGGCGTCCCAAAACCATTTAAATAAACAATTATAAATCACCCTCACTTAAAATAATTCCGATGCAATAACGCGTAACTCTCATAACCATCAGGTGGTTGACATGCAACGATCATGTGTTACTCATGAGATATGGGACAGTGTTTAAAACTCGTCTTCGAGTCCTGGGAGTAACAACAGCCAGGCGAGATCAACATAGAGTTTAAAATAAGTTAATGAGTGCTTCGGTAGAGTAACAGTACATAAGGATCTTATAACACGAGTTAACTATAGCAATTATCGAATCATCCTCCTATATACAAATCCCGCCCCTACAAGACTTGAAATACTCAATTCACACATAAATTCCATGTAAACAAAACTGTGACGGGTTTGGTTTACATAGCAATTATCAAATCAATCCTTCTATTACAATCCCCGCCCAAAACAAGATTTAAATACGCAGATTCATACATAATTCCATGTAAACAGAACATGTGACGTGTTTTTGCTTATCATAGCAATTATCATAATAGAATCCGTTATATTACAAGACCCCAGCCCATACAAGACATTGTAATACTAGATTCACTAAACATAATTCCATGTAAACAAAAATTATAATGGTCTCGTGTAATACAATATAGTATAAAGCTATGAAGAAAACTAAACTCCTTAGAGACCATTGTTTAACTTACAATGTCTATATGAACGAGAATGAGACCATTGTTTAACTCACAATGTCTAAGAAGTAAAATGAGACCATTGTATAACTCACAATGTCTGAGGTATAATCGAGACCATTGTGCAACTCACAATGTCTAAAGAAATGCTCTGGTATTTATATAAATAACTCTTATATAAGTAAACGTGCGATATACGCAAAAGATGTAAGCATATATAATTAACATATTGTATGTCAAGTAAGCACTTAAGGCTGCACGTAATATAAGCACAAAAGCAAGTAGCATGATATACATTTTGAAAATGTTGATGGTGAATGCCAAATGTTTGTGAAAACGGTTATAGTCTAGGTAAAATATGCAACCTAGTTCTCTATAACCTTGGCACTCTGATACCAATCTGTAACACCCCCAAAAATATGACAACGCAGCGGAATACCACTTGGGGTGACTATCATAATACCAGCGCTAGATACAAGAAGAACGACCTCGTAAATGTGTCGTTTGTAAAATCAAACTCTTGATTTTCTGAAATCCAAAAATAATAGTTGTCCCATAATTGCATCACCTGAAAAACTTTAAGTCAAGACTCCAATGCACATCAAATAAAGCCAAGTATCTAATTCACCTAAGAAAAACATGCTTAAAAGTGTCAAGATTATAGTTGGTGTGAGTTCATAGGTTTCTGTCAATACAAACCGTTAGTTCCAATAAATGTATCTGGCCCACTGTATCATTAACAAGTGTCATATAAAAACGTTTACTGACTAATGTCTCCCTACAGAATCATAAAATAATTGTGTGACCAATTAATCCTTAAATGTCTTCCAACAAGAATGTGGTGATTTTTTTAGAAATCAATTAGCATGTAAAATATGCAAGACCATTTCTATCCTCCAAATAAGTCCCCAAAATGTACGTGTCAAAGTTGGATCACAAATATCCAAAATAAAGCATTGCCACTTTATTCCAAGCGTGTATAAAACCATGATTACCATTACACCAAAGTTCATATCTGTGACTTAGACTTGTATAGATGCCACTTTATACAAGGCATGAGTAAAGAGTGTAGATGTGTAGGGTGGGGGTTTTGTTGTTTTAGGCCATCGTAGGTGTTCCTCCAAGAACACCCGGCGATACTAAAGAATAGTTCCTCCGTTGCCGGGTCGTCCCCCATCCAAGGACACCCGGCAATAATAAAAAGTGAATATGTTTCCCCCCGATACCGGTGTCCCTCCAAGGACACCCGGGCAATAATATGAATATGTAATGTTGGCCCCGCAGGCGCCATTCAAATCGTGAATCCGACATGTATAGGAGCAAGGGGGGTCGTAGCCCGGTGATAGCTATCCACCCGAACGTGGATTGTCAATCCCAAATAGATCTAACTTAAAACATTCGCGCTCAACCCTCCAAGTGATGTTGCAGTTCATGCACTAACTCATCCATGAATCATTAAGTATAGTTATGCATTAACGTACAAAAACTAAACTCAAGTATTGTATCTCCTCGCGAGATATATAATTAAGTATTTAAACCAAACAGGTAAACAACCATGCAAATATATTTATAAACAAGCATGTTCTCACCCCAAAAATATATGTAAAAACCAGTAAAACATGGGGCTATAAACTCACCTTGATGTTGCAGAACGATCGACAGATAGGCATCTAAAATGCCCAAAATACGATAATGTAAGACGAAGCGCTCGATCAAGACGTCGGCAGCTACTCTTTATAACGGCTAAGTCCCACTAGCCATAAAATGAATTTGGTGTTTCCCCGATGGATAGTCCCCCCTCCTCAACAACTCACGTTGAATAAAGATTCAGATTAATGTTAGAAATGGTTTGGTGGTTGGTTAAAATAAATAAAAAATGAAATTATATACGGCAAAGTGTGTAATATATTCTTTATATATTACTTATGAAAAATAAACCCTTATATAATTCATACCGTGAATTATATAACAAAGACAACAATCCAAAGATTACTGAAAAGTATATAATACCTTGATAGGTAATTGTATAAATAATGTGAGTAAGATGATTAAACCATTAGTCTGACATCATCGTTTTCCTGAAAATCCATTAATCTTAATTTAATAAAATTCTTGTAATAAAAAAAAAAAACGTAATCTTACTTTAAAGATTAACCAATAAAATGTTAATAAACCAGATGGTTGTAAAGCCTTTTACACCAATTATTAGGTTATCTTCTAGCTGACAATTATAAAATATAATATAATATTTTATAAACTCATATTTCGTTTCTCAACGGTGTCCCACGTCTAAAATAATTGTCTCAATGTAAAAGTATAGTTTTCGTTCATTGGTCGGGTTATTGTGTAATACAAGTCAATGTATCCTTTAAAAATATAACTTGGTCCCTTTTTATCCGTTTATAACACAATATGAGTTTTAGTAAAACGTTACTAAATATTGGAATATATATATATTTAGCCATGACCTTTCCCGTTTATAAAACGATCCCAAGTCGAACGATTTGTTGCAAATTCCAACTTTCTTCCCAATTTTAATTTAATAGAAACATTCTAACATTCAAGGGTGTTAATTATTATCAGTTTAATAAACATTATTTCCATATTATAACTTCGTTACGAATCATAGTATTTTATATTCCTTACCAGTCTAATATAATGTATCTGAAAGATAATTAGTCACATTTATTTAACCAATTAACCACCGGGCCGATTTTAATATTTATATCAAATCTTGATATATTTTTATTAGTTAAGGTTATATATACCAAACTAACCCTCGTTGATCATCACTATCCAAACGCGTCCTTTGTTGCCTTCTCTAAACCCAAACGCACCCTATCATGTTTACACGACCAATCGCACCCTTTTGTGCTCGCTGTCCCAAACAGTCCCTTCGACTGTTAACCCACAACCAAACGCCCCTTGTGGGCTGTCGAGCACAACCAAACGCACCCTAACAGATTTGCTACTAAACCAAACGGACCCTTTATAGCGGCGGCAGCCCACCAAACGCACCCTATGGTGGCGGCTGCCGCCCCTTTCGGCTGCCAACATCAATCCAAACCCGCGCACCCTTTGGTTGCTTACACAGCCAAACCAAACGCTCCCTTGTATAATCGGTCCAACCCAACATGCCCCTTATGGTGGCGGCTGCCACCGAACAAACAAACACCCCTAGTGGTACAAAACCCAACCCCGACTCCCTTCCCGGCTGTTATTATAGCCGAACCAAACACCCCCTTGTGCGGTGACAGCCCCTCCAACGCACCCCTCGGCGGCTGCCACCCAACCCACAACCTAAACGGACCCTTGAGGTGACTGCGAACCAAGAACAAACGCACCCTTTTCGGGGCTTATATAACCGAGCAAACACACCCCTCTTGGGGTTCTCTTCACAAACCAGCCGCACCCTTGTTGTTGTTTCGGCTGGAAACCACAACCCGGCACACCCCTTGGTTTTTACCACCAACCCGACACCTTCTTTGGTGCTTACCACCAACCGGACGCACCCCAAATGATTATAATAACCCATACAAAACGCACCATGGTGGTGGTTTTAAACCCGGACGAAGGTGGTGATGTTGGTGCGTCGGTGGTGGTGATGATTATGATGATGGTGACAAGATGATGATGATGGGTGGAGGTGGTGACGTGGGTGGAGGTGGTGTAATAGCCACGGCTGTTAGCCGTGGTGATGGTGGAGATGGGGGGAGGTGCGGCGCGTGAAGGGGAGTGAAGTGGTGGGTTGAGTAGATCCGGAGGTGGGGAGTATTTTTGGTGTTGGCCGGATAAGCCCGCCAGAAAACTTTTCCGGCGGCGGCGACGTGGTGGTGGCCGAAA
>BQNB010038560.1:4544-29398 GCA_026074375.1 Tanacetum coccineum | reverse complement strand
TTTCTTCTTGAAGGAAACGGAATGGATATTTTCTGGTTAGGCATCGGAGCACTAACGGGAGCAACATCGGGCTCAGAAGTTGGATTTTGAGATTGGAATTGAACAACCGGAGGGTGGATGTCTTCGGTACCTCTGTTATTAGTAGGAAGTACCTTATCCTTTGTAACCTCGGTTTCACGATTTGCTACTTTCGGAGTAGAAGAAGAAGACGTAGGAATCATGGGTCCTTGATATGCAACACCGCTTCGGGTGGTAATACCCTTCAAGTCTTCCTTTGGGTTAGTAACGGTGTTACTAAGGAGAGTTCCCGACCCCGAGGTAGAGGCGATGTTCATTTTGATGAAGTTACCTAGCATACTTTCAAGCCTTTGATTCGAAGTAGCCAAGTTGTTCAATTGATCTTGTAGGCTTTGCCCTTGGTTTTGCACATTCCTCATAACCGCATCATTAGCCTTTAAGTAGCTATCAAAATTAGCTTTACACACACCCGGGGCTTGAGGAGCGGGAGCTTAGTAAGCGGGAGCTTAATAAGCTGGGGGTTGATTACTCGGGGGTTGATGCCGGTATTTCCTTGATTGAAATTAGCTGCGGCGGCTTGAGACACGTAAGCTTCAATATTGTCATGATAAACGTTGCCATTGGTGGTGGGACAATTTTGATACGAATGAGCTCCACCGCAAGTCACACAACTTTCCTTGACCGCTTTTACGGGAGCGGAAGTTTGGTGAGCGGGAGCTTGAGATTGATTTTTCTTATCAAGGAGTAATGCCTTAACCATATCTTTGAGTTCAGAGACATCGGGAGAGATCCCGGAGGTGGAAGTGCTTGTACTCACTTTAGCAACAACGGGTTTGCTTCGTGAATTACGAACTTTAGATTTGCGCTCGATGATTTTTAGGCATTCTCGAGGCATTTTATCCAAAAAGTTACCACCCGCGGCGGAGTTCAATGATTCTTGATCATTTGAGTTCAAGGCATTATAGAATGTATCGAGTTGATGCAATTCCGAAAACCCATGATGTGGGCATGCCCTAAGAAGATCGATTGAAACGGTCCCAAAGCATCATAAACCGATTCCGTCAAATCTTGTTGAAATTCTCGGATTCAATTTCTAAGATTTGTCGTTATAAGGAGAAAGAATTTTGTTAATGATTTGACACCAGATCATCCCAAGTAAGAAACGATCGAAGGGGGTTCTTGTCAGCCAAATCTGGGAATCTCCCTCCGAGGGAAAATGGGAAAAAGCATAAGCTTAACCGACGTACTCGGGACGTTTGGGAACTTCATCGTAGAAGTGATCTTGTTGAAATATCAGATGTGAGCATGTGGGTCTTCTTTATCATGTCTGAAAAACTGCTTGTTTTGAACAAGATTAAGTAGACCATGCTTGATCTCAAAGTTGTTTGCGGTGATATCGGGAACAACGATCGCATCCTCGTAACCCTCGGTGGGTGCTTCGAGTAATTGCGCCATAGTACGATTATCGGCCATCGTAACTATGGGAGGATTGAAAAGTTCTTGATTGTTATTTGGTTTCTCAAGATTGGGTGATTCTACCGGTAAAAAAGTTATGTCGGACTTGCGGTGTCGACGTTTCGGGCTTGAAAACGAGTGCGCATGCACAAAATAGGAATTTAAAAAGAAAATTTACACTATTTTTTTTGGTTTTTCAATGATTTATTCACAATTGATTTTAACGGACAATGAGATAAGACAACTTCAACCAAATAATCTACTTACTTCACGGTAGCTCTCAAAATGAAAAACGCACAAGCGAGCGGAGGAGTAGGAATAGCGCGAAGCTTATTTCTCCTTTTGGGTCGTAGTTCCTCGGAACAACCCTCCTTATACCCACATTTTAGTTTGTTAATCAAATCGAGGTGAGCCCTAACGTCCGTAATCGACACAAATGGCAAGTTTTTTCAAACTTTTGTTTCAGTTGGGAACCAACAAGTTCACCGAAGTTATTGTGATAAATACCTCAATTGAGATGATAATATTTTGGTATTCAAACCATTTGTGAATTTTATTTCCTGTTTTTTGACAATTGTTTTTATATTTTGGTTTTTCTTTTGTTTTTATATGATAATTATACTAGTAAAAGAAAATGAAAAATATTTTTGTACTTTTTATATTTTTATAGAAGAAAATATTCATAATTTCAAACACAAATTGTCAAACGGAACGATAATCGTTTTTCAGCCTCCCCGGCAGCGGCGCCAAAATTTGATTCGTTAAAATCTATATATATAATATATAAGCAAACAATCAACCAAATACCTTTAGCCAAGGTTTGGTCGAGACTTCACAAAATAAAATATATACGTAACCGGAAGTATGATTCTCGGGTCGTTATGTCCCAACGAGGCTTGAATGGAAAATCAAATGATGGATTGACGATATATGCTTGAATGAGAAAGAGTTTGGATTTTGTTTTTCTAATTAAAATGCAAAAACGATTAAGAAAAACCTAAAAACGAAAAATTTTGCAAATTAAACCCTAGAACAAATTTAAAAGCTAAAATAGATTCTAAATGACAAATAACGAAGTTTAAAAAAAACTAAACTAAAAACGGAGGTCGTTTGACCCAAAAACGAGTCAAAACAAAATCGGGTCAAAATCCGTTCTTTAGAAATTAAATTTTTTTAAAATTAACCCTACAGAAGTTTTAATATTTTTTCTACAAAATATATGAAAAAATAAAAAATTTTAAAAAAAGTTTATATTTTTTTGATTAATATTTTATTTTTTATGATTTTTTAAATTTTTAAAGAAAATAAATTATAAAAAATACTTAAAGTTTATAAAAAATCTGAAAAATTTATACAAAATAGCTAATGTGTTACTGGTCCTAGGAAAAATAAGAGGGCTTAAAAAGGCTTATCAAATAAGCTGTGTAATAAGCCAAAACAGCTTAATAGGCAAAATGGCCAAATAAGGGTTAACTATTAAATATTGTGAGAGGTAACCAGAAAAGTCCCAAGGGCGAGTTGGTTTGGTGTGTTGTGTTAAGAGGGTTGAGAGTGGTAGAGGTCTCAGGTTCGAGCCTAGGCTCACTTGAGACTTCCCACTTTCCCCTTTTTATTTTTATTTTTTTCAAATTTTTTTAACACAAGTCTAAAAGACTTGTAAATAAGCATTTTTAACAAAAACACCTTATTTTTTTATCCAAGAATAAGCCGTTAAATAAGCACTTAAAAACTGGCAGTACGCTTAAACAAGCATAAGGCTTATTTTTTTCATTTTTTTTGGATTTTGAAAAAGCTATAAAAGGTAAATAAGCTAAAAAGGAGACTAAGCTAACACCTAATAAGCTAAAGCTAACCTAAATAAGCAAATTAGAAAGGAAATTAAGCTGTAAATAGCTTAATAAGCTACTGACATAAAGAAAAGGTAAAAACAGACAAAAGGGTCAACTTTGGGCTTATAAATAAGCCCTTAGATGGAACCTTGTGGGAAAATGGGGCCCACAGCCTAAAAGTATGGCCAAAAAGCTCCAATAAGCTGCAAAGACTTTTTGCTTTGAAACACAAATAAGCCCTCAAATAAGCACTCAAAAAACTGACAGAGGGCTTAAGTAGGCAAAAAGCTTGAAGTGGTTTATTTTTTTTAGCTTTTTAGACCAAATAAGCAAAGGAAAAGGGATATTAAGCAATGACAAATGGATCAGCACACATAATAAGCAAATAGGAACAATAAGCACCAATTAAAACCACCAAATAAGCCAGAAAATGGCTTATTTAAGCTCTCAGCACCAGGGGGCCTTTGTGGCTTGGCAGATTATGAAAATAATCATCAAATGAGCTCAAAATAAACTAAATTTCCTAAAAAGCTTTCTAAACTAATTTAATTATCCTAATGCAACAATGAATAAGCAAAACCATGAGTCAATAACATCTAAAGACCAAAATAAGCCAACTCTTGGATTTTGGACAAACAGTCAAGGTACCAAACTAGGTGCCTTAATTTTAAGCCCCAAGATGTGTTCTAAAATCAAAGTGGGTCCCATAAACCTGCTTAATGACCTATAAGCTCTAAGAAAATGCACTCAGTTTGGATTTTAAAACAAATATAAGCACTTAAAAGTGCTTATAAAGATTGTTGTCTGGTCTTTTTGTATATTCAGGAAGATAAAAGTGCTAAACACGAGGCTATCAATAAGTCCTCAAATAAGTTCAAAGTGCAAGTGGACTCCAACCAGATCTAGGAAAATGCTATAATAAAAAAATTGAGCTTATGCTCAAAAGTTAGACTTCTAAAAATGATTTCAACAAGCTGATTTTTGCATTTCAGAAAGAAGATTTTGGCACTTTATGTAGGTTATTTGTAAAAACCACAAATGCAGCCAACTAAAACTCAACTCAATGCACATAAACACTTAAAAATAACATACAATTAAGTCCTAATAAACACTTTAGGCCACAAAAATAAGTTATTCTAACAAAGAAAATTACCACAGATTTTAAAAAAAATTATCTTAATATTATCCTTGATTTAATGTATTTAAATTAATTGTATAAGTATATAAATACATAATTTTGGCTTAATAAATACATATATATAATATTTATTATTTTTCTTGCATAATATAAGATATTATAATCTTATAAAAATTTTATACTTGTCACATGATGTACTTTATAATTTATAACACTTGATTGAATTTTATTCATGCTTTTATTAAATTTTCTGACATTAGGGGCATTTTGGTAATTTTGCACTTGTTCTGATTTTAAGGTTTTACAATAAGCAACTACTATAGTAATATAAGAAAAAAATTGCAGAAAATTGAAAATTAAAACTTACAAAAAGTCCAAAGTTAAGGAACCTAGATTCTAATCCTAAAAACCCCTAAGTCCATCATATTTCTGAATCAAAAATTCACCCCATGGTCCATCCAATTCTGACCCAAGCTCCACTTTTGCTTGTTTGACCTTTTTTTAAAAAGTCAAATTTAGACTTTGGTTTGAAATCACCAATAAGCTATTAATTGGCTTTTGTAACTCAAAAGTTTCAGGTTATAGGAATCTTAACACTACTTTTTGTGATTTGAACAATAATTAAAGGAGATTGAGAGTATTAAAGTAAAGCTTGAATTTTCATTAACTTTAAAAACTTGAATACAATAATGAAAATTAGAAGACTGAAAATACATAAAAAGATTAATTAAAGCTGAAAAATTGAGATATCCTTGAATGCTTCCATGGGATGGGTATTTATACCGGAAAAACCCAAAAATCTCATTCATGATCTTTTGTGTTTCTGATGAGTGAAAAAGCTCCAAGATGTTTGTTTGGTGAGATAAAAGTCCCAATTGAAGTCTCAGCCTTTGATCTTGTCATGTGCACTTTCGGATCATGATCATAACCCTTGAATTTACTCGAAAATGGTGAGATCTCTAGCTTGGCAGTTTTACTTGGTTAAGGGTGTTAGTGGAGGTGGGAGAAAGGGTTTATCCAGGGTAATTGAGGTTTATGGGTAAAGAGAGGGGTGATTAACCCGTGAATGAAAAAGAGAGGGAAAGGAGGGCGGGAAAAGTTGTTTGAATGGTGACAGGGATGAAAGTTTGGGGAGGAGGCAAGACTAGTCCCTCAATTCTTACAAGTACTTTGCAATTTTCGTCCTTGTTATGTTACAAGGTTGAGGGTTTGGCAGAAATGCCCCCTCAACCTTATAACACTTATTTCAAAATCAGTCCTTGTTTAATACAAGTATAGGGGTTTGACAGATTAAGTCCCTATACTTGTATTTTGAATAAATTGCAAATTCAGTCCTTGTCTTCAATCCTTTGTAAAATAACTTTGGGAATTGGCAAATTTAGTCCCTCAAGTTATTTTTCTTTTGACTTATCTTCTCGGGGTTGACTTTTGACTTTGACTGATTGACTTTTCTGTTGACTTTTTGACTTGGTTGACTTTCTGGCTTCGATTTGGCTTCGTTTCTTCACACTTTTCCATTCCGTGATCAGTTTTGTCGTTTTTGGCTTTGTTTTTCGTCCTTTTGTGTGATATCCGTTTCCTGCACAATACAAATGCAAAACAAACATATATTTGGCAGTTTTTGTCTGTTTTTGGTCATTTAAGCTCATTTTATTTGATATAAAATATGTGTAATTAAGCACATATTAAAATCCCCCATACTAAGATATTGCCGTGTCCTCACGCAATGTTATGAAGTAAACACTTAAGAAAACCAAGAATCTCGATCCCCCTTGACTAATAACCTCGAAAAGTAGCTAAGTGTTCGTCAAGGGGAAATAAAGAATCAATAGTTTCGACAAGTCCCGTTTTCACCATTTTTTATATGTACACTAACTATCCCTAATATTTTTGGATTTTCCTTTTTCTTTACTTAACTACCATGTTTGACTTCCTTTATTTTATCAACACTGGGATCATAGAATGAGAAGCGCCCATAGAATAATCTAAGACAATTTTTAGGGATTGAGCATTCCAATACTTACAACTAAGTACTGGAATCTTCCCACATCAAGGGTTTGGTTAAGAGATCCTGCAACATAATTAATGTATGGAATAGAACCACATTAATCAACTTCATATATAGCAATCACTTTAAACGATGTCTAATATCAATATGTTTTGTTCTTGAGTGATAGACATGATTTTTAACTATACAAATTGCACTGTTATTGTTAATATATATCTTAGTGTTCATAAAATTATACCCATAGTCCAGCAACTGATTTTGAATCCATAGAACTTATCCACAGCCACTTGTAGCTGCCACATATTTTGCTTCAGTTGTGGAGGTGGCCATAATAGTCTGCTTTTTGCATTGCCAAGAGATCAACCTTCTTCCCAAAAACTGACAACCCCTAGTGGTTGATTTTCTATCTTGATTATCACCATCATAATCACTGTTTGAGTAGGCCACCAAGTCAAAAGGAGATTCTTTAGGATACCAAAGTCCTAGCAAAGGTTGACCTTTTAGGTACTTAAAAATTCTCTTGACAGCATGAAGATGACACTCTTTAGGTGTCACTTGGTGTCTAGCACAGACACAAACAGCAAACATAATATCTGGTCTTGATACAGTAAGATACATGAGAGATCCAATCATGGATCTATATAAGTGAAGATCCGCATCTTTTCCAGGTCCATCCTTACCCCAAATATTCTCCTTATCTATGGGAGTCTTTGTTGTCCTTACATCTGTGTACCCAAACTTCTTGAGAATATCACCAACATATTTTTCTTGTGAAATGAAGATGCCATCATTCTTTTGTAGTACTTGCAATCCAAGAAAGAAGGTGAGTTTACCCATAACACTCATTTTGAATTTGTCATGCATTAGGTCCTCAAATTCTCTGCATAATTTTGGATTGGATGATCCAAAGATAATGTCATCTACATACACTTGTACAAGCAAGAATTCTCCTTTATGGTTTTTGATGAATAATGTTTGATCAATGGTACCTCTTTAAAATCCATTAGCCAATAAATATTTAGACAGAGTACCATACCAAGCTCTAGGTGCTTGATGGAGTCCATACATAGACTTCCCTACCCTATAAACTTTATCTGGGAACTCAGGATCTTCAAAGCCAGGAGGTTGCATCATATAAACCTCTTCATCAATAGTCACATACGGAAAAACACTTTTGACATCCATTTGGTATACTATAAATCCCATATATGAAGCATATGCTAAGAACAATCTAATAGCCTCAATCTTTGCAACTGGTGCAAAGACTTCTTCAAAATCAATTCCTTCTTCCTGAGTATGCCATTGTGCCACAAGCCTGGCCTTGTTTCGAATTACAATTCCCCTTTCATCTTTCTTGTTTTTAAGGACCCATTTTGTTCCAATAGGCCTCACCCCTTTAGGAAAGTCAACCAAGACCCAAACATTCTGAATCTGAAATTGTAGAAGCTCTTCTTGCATAGCTTCTACCCAGCTTTCATCTTTTAGAGCATCAACAATTTTCTTGGGTTCTTCTTGAGACAAGAAACATGAAAATAGACAATACTATAGGAAATCAGGATTAGTCTTTTGGTGAATTGTAGTCATGAAGCTTTGTTCTTCTATATTCTAGGCCTTATGTCTAGTTTGAACAAAGTATCAATGGGACCAATTATCTGACATTTTGGATGGTCTTTATTAATTCTAAGAGTAGGGGTTGGACTGACTTGTATGTTAGTCTCCATGTTGCTTATGTCAGCTTCTACTTTAGTCAAACTAGTTAAATTAGTTATATCCCCAAAGAAATCTCCCATACATTACCTAATGAAAGTGGTTCTGAGTAGCTTGACCCTCCTCTTTAAATGATCTTGGGAAGACTTGAGGTTATAAGAGGGATATATTTGCTACCAGTTGGAATAGGTGTACTAATAGTGGGAACTGCAGTTTCCACTATTGGGCTTGTAGGAAGCTCAGGTGACTCACTATCCAAGACATTTGTACTAACAGTTGGTACTGATGAACTAATAGTGGAAACTTCAGATTCCACTGTTGGTGATAAAACAGGCTCCACTTGATCAGCTAAGGAGTCTATTAGCTAGTATGGGATGGTAGTATCCACTGCTTTCAGATACTGACAGTAGTACCATCTTGCTCCTTTTAAGGATCATCATTTGCTTTACTGTTCCTCACAGAATCATTGGAGGTTTCCATATGAGCATCATGAAACCAATTTGGCAGAGCAATGAATCTTAGAGAGGACACATTATCCTTTACAGCTTGATTAGCATCTTCTTTTGTACCTGAAATGTTAGTAGAAGATGTTCCTACAACAACAATTGGCACAAAATTCATTGAATTGGTTAGAGAATCAATATCAAATAACCAATTAGGGCCAGCTCCTTTCTCAATGGGTTTATTTATTCTAAGAAATCCACAGGCAGGTTTTTCTTCTACTTTCATGGTGTTCTCTTGTTAAACACCCCTACAATGCTTTACTAAATAGTAGATCCAACAAAATAACCTTCATCTCCTTTAGCATCAAACTTGCCTAAGTGGTCCAAGGTATTAAGGATCATGATATGACACCCAAATGGTCTTAAGAATCTTATAGCAGGAGATCTACCATTAAACAATTCATAAGGTGTCTTATTTTGGGACTTGTTAACCAAAACCCTGTTTTGAACATAACAAGCAGTGCTAACTGCTTCAGTCTAAAATGTAACAGGGAGTTTAGCATCAGCTAACATAGTCCTTGCAGCTTCAATAAGAGTTATATTCCTTTTTTCAGCAACACCATTTTGCTGAGGGGTTCTAACATTACTAAACTCTCTTTTAATACCTTTCTTAGTGCATAATTAATCCATCTCTCTATTCTTAAACTCACCCCCATTATCACACCTGATTATTTTCACTTTAAGGTCTTTTAGATTTTTTATCTCTGTGATAAGATTCCTAAGAATGCTACCTGTTTCATCCTTAGATTTTAGAAAGAAAGTCTAAGTAAACCTAGAAAAATCATCAGTCACAACTAAGCAATACCATTTATGATTAAGACTACTGACAGAAGTAGGTCCAAACAAATCCATATGCAAAGTGTGAAGGGGCTTAGAGACAGAGTTCACTAACTTGGTCTTACAATAAGCCTTATGCTGCTTTCCTTTGAGACAAGCAACACAGGTATGGTCATTTTCAAAACTTTTGGAAGACAAACCTCTAACCAGATTATTCCTAACAAACTTATTCATGGTTTTAAAATTCAGATGACCTAATCTTCTATGCTACATCATACTTTCATCCACAAAGGCTTGGCAATCAAACAAGTCAAGTTTTTATGAGGGGCAATATTGTTTAGGTCAATGGAATACATATTATGTTGTCTAGGTGTCTGTTGATCCCAAGCCTTGATCGATTCTTTACTTTGTAAAGTGTATGTTACCTTGGATAAATCCAAAATAATAATGGTTGAGACTTTGTTTGTATATCAAAGTGTATGCGGAATCTACACTTCAATACTCTAGAAGTATTAATCAATGGAACAGTACCAAACAAAGAACAATGAATAAAACACAAACTGCTTCAATATTATTAAATCAATAATACGAGTACTCTTGCTTACTACTAGGGTTACAACCTTGAAGCTACACGTTCTTTCTCTAAGATGTATATCTCTCTCTTAAGTATATGATAATGAGATGATTGAGATGTATGAGATATATAAACTAGATGCCCTAGGATCTCCTTTTATACATTAAGGAGTCCTAATGAGCTTACAATACTTTCCTAAATATTTAGTCAAATATATTAAATACAATGACTAAATATTTAATACTTTCCTAAGTATTTAGTCAAATTCTCAATCACATTAATCTCTTCAATCATCATTAACTTCAGTCTTCTGTTTGACTAATCAGCATTAACTTTAGTTGAAACAACAAGAAGACTTTCAGCAGCATTAACTTTCTCACCAACAGCAGTAATCTTGAACCAGCAGTAGTAACTCTATAACCAGCAGTAGTAAGTTATTCAACAGTCTTAAGTTAGTACAAGCAGTACTAACTTACTCTAGCAGTATTAACTGACTGATTTAGTACTGGCAGTTGTAATCTTGAGCAGTACAAACTATTTTCTTCTAGCAGTACTAACTGTTGGCTTGGAAGTACTAACTCTGAAGTGTTTAATTCCCAACAATCCTCCCCTAAACTTGTGATTTACCTTCAAATCATCATGTTTCTTGAATTAAACCTTCATTTTCTTTGCTGAGAGGATTCTTCTAAACACTTCATCTTCTTGATCTTTCTGCTTTTGTTGTACTCTTCTCTGGATTCTTCTTTTTCTTTACTGCACTCTTGCCTCCCCTGAGCCTGTGCATCCATCTGAACAAAAGTGATCTTCATTAATATTTTTCATATCCTCCCCGGTTTGGAAGGATCCTCCAAATCATCTTCTTATATGAACCCAAGCCATCACAGACTTGAATCTTCCTTTGCATCAATGTAATCCAATCTTTTCAAAGTGACTGATGCATTATTGTATTTAGATACATGATATATCACTCTGTTCTTTGGCATCCAGACCCAACATGCTGAAGCTTTAACATCATTAAACCTATTCCTCTTGACAACATTATATGCAACCTTTGACTTAGCAGCATTAACTGGTCTCATCCTAGTTTTCATTAAGACTGCTTTTGGAACAAAGTTTCTTTTTGGATTGGGGTGAGTTATTCTTGTTAAATAGTGATGATTCAACCTCTTTGAGTTGTTCCATACTGGTTTAACCTGTTTTTGATCATTAACATGTCTCTTGTGTTTACAGGTATATTGCAGGTGATCAAAACTTCCACAGATAAAACATGCTTTGTTATTAAATACAAAGTTACATCCTAACTGATTGGATTTTTGACCATTCCAGTTCCTTTGGTTTCCTCTAGGTCTTTGTGACATGTACATCTCAGCATATCTCACTGGCTTCCTAACTGGTTTTTCTATTTTAGCAGCAGTAGGAATATTAGTTTTCACAACATGAGACTCAACTTCATCTTCATCATCTGACACCTAATCCTCAATAATTGGAGCATTATTATTCTTCCTAACTTTCTTAGGTTCTACTTCACTAACATGATTAGCAGGATAGAAAAACTTTTCTTTCTAATCTTTGTCAACCTTAAGTGAAGACTTAACAATGCTAGTTTCAGTATCAGTTATTTGATGTTGTTCCAAAGAGTCATCAGTATTCTCCTTAGATTTATCTGGCTCTTTATCACAACCAGTGGTAGGTTTTAAACTAGAATTCCTAGGACCATACTCATTAACCTCAGGTTCTTTGAATTCTTCAAGACCTGAATAAGATAAGTCTAAAGTTGTTGGTCTATTAAGAATCAAAGGATGAGGTAAGGGGACACTTCAACTCCTCAAGTTCATTTTTGAGAGATTCAATGTATTATCCTAATTTCTACATCTCTCTCCATGACACTAATTCTTTCACATAAATTTAGTTTTCATTTACTTTAAATTCTACTAATCTACCTAACTTGTGTGATAAACCTCTTTTGTAGTTATACAATCAGTTCACAATCACTAATTCTTCATTTACACTTATTAATCTTCATGTTGAGTTTTTTTATGATTTTCCTACATGATTAGAACAATAAGGAATCAACATATACCTCAATGGTCTTTAGCTTAGCTTGAGCTAGACATGGCCATAAGAGCAAATTCTGTTGGAACTACATCATCTTCCACAAGTACATGGTTTTCATCTTCATTAGCCATGTAGCTCTAATCCCATCCAATGCCATCAATAGCCATCAATGCCTTAGGAGCAGGTTCTTCCACCTTAGAATCTTCCCTGTAGCTTTCTCTTTTTCTCTGTGCTTACATCTTATTGCTCTGTCACTACTCTAGAAAAAAGACCCATTTGTGGCAATTGAAGCTTTCCACCTTGATTTAGTTCAAAACCAGCTACATCAGAGCCGCTTAAGATGGTAATCTCTTACCAAGTCTACTTCCAAAACCAATTAGCCCTCATGCTCAACAAAACCAATTTCCATTAGATGTCCATCTCATCTATAATCATCTTCATCAATCAGAGTGAAGTCTCCAAATGTGATTTGAGAACCACTTGGATTGAGTAGCCTATGTAGCACAGATAGATTAGGTACCTAAAAATTCTCTTGACAGCATGAAGATGACACTCTTTAGGTGTCACTTGGTGTCTAGCACAAACACAAACAACAAACATAATATCTGGTCTTGATTTTGAATTTGTCATGCATTAGGGCCTCAAATTCTCTGCACAATTTTGGATTTTATGATCCAAAGATAATGTCATCTACATACACTTGTACAAGCAAGAATTCTCCTTTGTGCTTTCTGATGAACTATGTTTGAACAATGGCACCTCTTTGAAAGCCATTAGCCAATAAATATTTGGACAGAGTACCATACCAAGCTCTAGGTTCTTGATAGAGTCCATACATAGCCTTCTCTACCATGTAAACTTTATCTGGGAACTCAGGATCTTCAAAGCCAGGAGGTTGCATTACATAAACCTCTTCATCAATAGTCCCATACAGAAAAACACTTTTGACATCCATTTGGTATACTGTAAATCCCATATATGAAGCATATACTAAGAACAATCTAATAGCCTCAATCCTTGCAACTGGTGCAAAGACTTCTTCATAATCAATTCCTTCTTCATGAGTACGCCCTTATGCCACAAGCCTAGCCTTGTTTCTAATTAAAATTCCCCTTTCATCTTTCTTGTTTTTAAGGACCCATTTTGTTCCAATAGGCCTCACCCCTTTAGGACAGTCAACCAAGACCCAAACATTCTGAATCTGAAATTGTAGAAGCTCTTCTTGCATAGCTTCTACCCAGCTTTCATCTTTGAGAGCATCAACAATTTTCTTGGGTTCTTCTTGAGACAAGAAACATGAAAATAATACTGTAGTAGCTCAGGATTAGTCTTCTGATGAATTATAGCTATGATGCTTTGTTCTTCTAAATTCTTGGCCTTATGTCTGGTTTAAACAGGAGTATCAACGGGACCAATTATCTGACTTTTTGGATGGTCTTTATTAATTCTGAGAGTAGGGGTTGGACTAACTTGTATGTTAGTCTCCATGTTGCTTATGTCAGCTTCCACTTTAGTCAAACTAGTTGAAATAGTTGTATCCCCAAATTACTCTCCCATCACATTAACTAATGATAGTGGCTCGGAGTAGATTGACCCTCCTCTTGAAATGATCTTGGGAAGACTTGAGGTTATAGGAGGGATAGATTTGCTACCAGTTGGAATAGGTATACTAACAGTGGGAACTGTAGTTTCCACTGTTAGGCTTGCAGGAAGCTCAGGTGACTCACTATCCAAGACATTTGTACCATAAGTTGGTACTAGTGAACTATCAATGGGAACTTTAGATTCCACTGTTGGTGATAAAATAGGCTCCACTTGATCAGCTAAGGAGTCTTTTGAGCTAGCAGTGGGAGTGGTGTTTCCACTACTTTTAGATACATCATCAGTACCATCTTGCTCCTTTTGAGGATCATCATTTGCTTCACTGTGCCTCACAGAATCATTGGAGGTTTCCATATGAGCATCATGAAACCAATTTGGCAGAGCAATGAATCTTAGAGAGGATACATTATCATTGAATTGGTTAGAGAATCAATATCAAATAACCAATTAGGGCCAGCTCCTTTCTCAATGGGTTTTTTTTCTAAGAAATCCTCATGCAGGTTTTCTTCTACTTTCTTGGTTCTCTTGTTAAATACCCTAAATGCTTTACTAGATAGGGAGTATCCAACAAAATAACCTTCATCTCCTTTAGCATCAAACTTGCCTAAGTGGTCCAAGGCATTAAGGATCATGACATGACACCCAAATGGTCTTAAGAATCCTATAGCAGGAGATCTACCATTAAACAATTCATAAGGTGTCTTATTTTGGCACTTGTTAACCAAAACCATGTTTTGAACATAACAAGCAGTGCTAACTGCTTCAGCCCAAAAGGTAACAGGGAGTTTAGCATCAACTAACATAGTCCTTGTAACTTCAATGAGAGTTCTATTCCTTCTTTCAGCAACACCATTTTGCTGAGGGGTTCTAGCATTACTAAACTCTCTTTTAATACCTTTCTTAGTATAGAATTCATCCATCTCTCTATTCTTAAACTCACCCCTATTATCACACCTAATCATTTTCACTTTAAGGTATTTTAGATTTTCTATCTCTGTGATAAAATTCCTAAGAATGCTACCTGTTTCATCCTTAGATTTTAGAAAAAAAAGTCCAAGTACACCTAAAAAAATCAGCAGTCACAACTAAGCAATACCATTTATGATTAAGACTACTGACAGAAGTAGGTCCAAACAAATCTATATGCAAAGTGTGAAGGGGCTTAGAGACAGAGTTCACTAACTTGGTCTTACAAGAAGCCTTATGCTGCTTTCCTTTGAGACAAGCAACACAGGTATGGTCATTTTCAAAACTTTTGGAAGGCAAACCTCTAACCAGATTATTCCTAACCAACTTATTCATGGTTTTAAAATTCAGATGACCTAATCTTCTATGCCACATCATACTTTCATCCACAGAGGCCTTGGCAATCAAACAAGTCAAGTTTTTATGAGGGACAATATTGTTTAGGTCAATGGAATACATATTATGTTGTCTAGGTGTCCTAAGCAACACATGAGAATCATCAACCTTAAAATCTTTTCCCAACACAAGGCACTCTGAGTCAGTGAACAGAACACTATTTTTGTTGTCACAAATTTGAGACACACTAAACAGATTATACTTTAGTTCTTTCACAAAATAAACATTCTCAAATTCAAGTTTACCAGTTTTAATTGTTCCTTTACCAGTAATCTTTCCACCTCCATGTCCAAATGACACATATCCTCCATCATAGGGCTCATACTCAGAAAGGTAAGATATGTTGCCAGTCATGTGTCTAGAGCAACCACTGTCCCAATATCCTTTATCATCAATGTTGCCCTGCACAAATAAAAAGAGAATTAGTTCTCTTTAGGGACCCAAGCCATTACTGACTTGAGCCTGCCTTGTGTATCAATGTATTGGTATTTCTTGAAAGTCACTGATACACCATTGAAATTTGAACCTTGACCAGAAGTATTTTCCTTAGGTTTCCAAATCCAACGAGCTGAGGCCTTAACAGCTTTTCCCTTGTTTCCCAAATCAGCAGCACCTGTTGGCTTGGCAGTGGGAACATTTGAGCCAACAGTGGGAATTTTTGTTCTACCAGTGGGAACTTTTGGAACCCAAATTTGATTTTTAGCTGCTGTTTTTCTTTCAAATGGTCTTTTTACATTTGAATGTGCTGTTTTAAAAGATGTCATTGTTGGTTGAGCAACATTCATTTTTGGTTTGTTTACCACAATAGGTTTTGAGCCAGATTTGAGCAAAACAGCTCTGGGTGTCATACTCTTATGAGTAGATGGGGATTTCACATTGTTTTGAGAATAATTACCCCTTGGCCAGGTTTCTCCCTTAGCCACCCATATCCCACAATTAGATGCCAGATGATCAAAGTAGCCACATTTATAACATGCTTTATTTTGCATCAAAAAGTCTTTTCCTAGCTGTTGGGATTTTAAATTATTCCAATTCCTTTGGTTTCCCCTAACTTTAGGACTTTTTGAAGTGTCTCTATACATCTCAGCATATTTCACAGTTGGTTTCCTAGTATTTTCAGTATTATTGATTTTAATTGCATTAGGACAACCAGATTCTTTCACAAACTTAATCATAGGCCTTGACATATTACTACCAGATGTTTCTCCTTGCTCAAAAATAGAAGTATTATTACCATCTAGGTCACTCCTAACATCTTTTGACACATCTACACTAGGTGTGGGCCTAGTATAATCAGTGACAGTGTCATCCACAAATTCAGGTAAACCTGTCCATGACAGATCTCTCTGAGGAGGTGAATAAACTTGGGCAGGAGGAGGAGGTACAACAGTATACTCATTGAATCCTACACCAGTTTTATCTTTAGCAGATTTTTGACTCTCTAAGAGATCATTTAAATCTTTTGAAGCATTACCAAATCCTGCTAATTTATGATCTATGCTTTCTTTTTCCTTCTTCAACTCCTCAAGTTCATTTTTGAGAGATTCAATTTTATTATCTCTAATTTCTACATCTCTCTCCAGGACTCTAATTCTTTCACAGAATTTAGTTTCATTTACTTTAAATTCTACTAATCTAGCCTCAACTTGAGATAAACCTCTTTTGTAGTTATACAAGTCAGTCTCACAATCACTAAGTTCTTCATTTAACTTATTAATCTTAGTGTTGAGGTTTTCTGTGTTTTTCCTACATGATTTAGAACAATAGGAATCATCATATACCTCATTGTCTGAGCTTGAGCTTGAGCTAGACATGGCCATAAGAGCAAATTCTGTTGGAACTACATCATCTGCCACAAGTGCATGGTTTTCATCTTCATTAGCCATGTAGCTCCAATCCCATCCAATGCCATCAATGGCCATCAATGCCTTAGGAGCAGGTTCTTCCACCTTAGGATCCTTCCTGTAGCTTTCTCTCTTTCCTCTGTCTTGACTTCTTGGTGCTCTGCACTCTCTAGCAAAATGACCCATTTTGTGGCAATTGAAGCATTCCACCTTTGATTTGTCAAAACCAGCTACATCAGATCCTTGAATGGTAATCTTCTTACCAGTCTTCTTCCAAAACCTATCAGCCCTCATGCTCAGCAAAGCCAAGTTCCATTTGATGTCCATCTCTTCTATATCATCTTCATCAATCTGAGTGATGTCCTCATATTTGATTTGAGAACCACTTGATTGAGTAGCTATGTATGCACAGATAGTATCATGGCTTAGACTAGCAGCTGCAACCTCAGTGCTAACAGTGGAAACTTGACTACTAGCAGTTGGAACACTAGCAGTGGGAACTTCACCTTTTCCACTGCTGGTGTTTGATGAAGAAATGAAGGCCATGTTTTGAGAGTTTGATCCTGCCTTCTTTTGGACTTCAGGTTCATAGACTTTGAGATGATTGTACAAATCATCCAGACTCATTGTGTCTAGATCATCTCTGTTTCTCCAAACAATGATGTACATTAACCATTCTGGTGCAAGACTTGTCAAAAACTTTTGGTTTAGATCATCTTTTTCAATTGGAACATCCATGAACTCAAGATGACTCACAATAGCCTGCAACCTATTAAAGGTTTGCTCAAGTGTTTCTGACCCTTCAGCCTTGAAGTTGCCATATTGTTGCTTCAACTGATTCTTCTTTGTCTTTTTGGTGGCTTCATTTCCACCAAAAGTTTTCAAAATGGCTTCCCAGAGTTCTTTGGCATTATCATATTTGCTGAATCTTAACTGATGTTCATCAGGGAGAGCCAACAACAAAGTAGTTCTTGCCTTGACATCATTTCTTCTTTTCTGCATGTCTTCAGTAGTTATAGCCACAGTCCTTCCTTTCTTCTTTGCAAAGGCTTCTCCTGCTACTGCTTTCCCTGGTTCTTCTGGTGGTACTTTGTAAGAGTCACCAAACTCTATGACTTCCCATAGAGCATAATGTTCATGTTGTAAGTACTGTTGGATTCTGAATTTCCATTGTTCAAACTTTCCAGTGTCAAGGATTGGGACTTTTGTTGAGGTATTGGTTGTGTGGTTATATGGATCCATTTCTGTTTCTGGTTTAGTAATAAGGTAAGAGTGTTATGCTTCTTTGATCAAAGTTTTCTCAACAAGCTCTGATACCACTTGTTGTTCCCAAACTTGGATCTTATACCTTAGGTTATAAGGTTATTGTTATCTTGGATAAACACAAGGTAACAATGAGAGAAACTTTGTTAATGAGTTTCACCAAAGGCTATGCGGAATCTACCCTTTAGTGATCAAGAAGATAACAATGAAATGAAATGAAAATAGTGAATAACCAAAAAGCTTTAATATTATTAAGAGAATAATACGAGTACTCTGACAGTACTAGGGTTTACAAAACCTTAAAGCTATGAGAGTAGTATGTAAAAGATGTGTATATATGATGTCACTTGCTACTTAACCTAAGGACTCCTTTTATAGTCCAAGGAGTCCTGTACATGATAGTATCTAACCAAATCTTCTAAATATATGGGATATACACAAAAATAAATTCTAAACATAACAATACGCGTCTTTGACTCTAAGTAATCCTTATCTTCAATCAGCAGTGGAAAGTCTTCAAGCAGTGGAAACCTTAGCAGTGGTAGAGATACACTAACAGTGGGAAAAATCTCTAGCAGTGGGAACCATATAACTAACAGTGGGAATGCCTTAGCATTTTATTCCCAACAAAGTGTACTGCTATTTTGTTTACAGAAATGTTCAGGCGTTGCAAACTTATACAAAAACGATGAAGAAAAACCATGAAGGTCGGCCCATCGCTCACACACATGTCGCCTGTCAAACAAAGCACAGTACGTGTTCCTTTTACATCAGTTTCTGTTTTCTATTCCACTTCATTGGTAGCTATCTTTTACAGCCGGCACACATAGTTGGGCTCAGAAAGGGTGCATTGGATTGGCCGTAATGTGCAGCCTTATTGTATATGTTCGTCTTCCACGAACTCATCTTTTAGCGAGACCACATTTTCTTTCCCATGACAGCTATTCTTGGAAAGTTGACTGATGCTTTATTAGCATGTGGAGGTAGGATGATTTAATTCTCATTCCTATAATGTCTATGTATTAAAATGTTTTCTCGTTTTCAAGTGAGGGGATGAGGTATTTAAGAGATTTTTGTATATTAAGGGTATTAGTGGTTACTTGTTGAAGTTTAAATGAGCTCATGGTTTGCCATGCATGCAAAACTATAGATTTATTGTGTTACGTAGAAGTTTTTACGTAACAATTAAAATTATAAGCCATAAGTTATTAATCATCCTAATACTTTATAAAACTTATCTTGATCGTTAACTTTAATTGTTTGAGCTCTTTTACGTGATAGCTCATTTTTTTAGTTAAGACGATGTGCTTAACGAGTAAAAGTTATAAGTAAACGCGTAAATAATTTAAAATAATTGTTGAATTTATTGTCGCAAAATGACGCGAAATATGTAAATTGTGACTAGTTTTAAATCACCAATATGCTCTTTTCCTATTAGGCTTAACGGCTTATGGCTTATAGTAACTTTCAAAAGTTGTATGACAAAACAAAGCTTCGTTTTAACAGTTTAGTTTCTATAAGTCTCTTGCCAAAAAATCTAGCACTATAACCACTTCACCATAATACAACTTACAAGTACTAGTTACCACCCACCAAATTGGTGTCGCAGCGGAATAATAATCGAGAGTGTTACTTCATGACCAATAGCCAAGATATGAGTGAACGACCTATATTAAGTCGATTGGAAAAGTAATCTCGTTGATTTTATTGAAATCGACTTGGGTATAGATTTTGTCCTGAAGTTTGCATCACAATGAAAAACATGAAAATAATACAACGAGATTTGATTTATAGAAATCCATGAATGAAATCTTGAAAAGTATAGACTCCAATTGCAAACCAGTTTTTTCTAGTCTAAGCATCTTTTCACTGAGAAAACATGTTTAAAAAGTTATTTATAAGTTGGTGAATTACAGGTTTATGATATGTATAAAGTTTTGTTGGACTCAAGATTTCAAAAATGTATGACAATGTAACCCGTACAATACATAAATGTAATACGGATTCTCTAAGATCATTACATGTCGCTCGAATGAATGGGATGCAATTAATGCCAATGTATGCCCCATGTAGATGCAAACCCGTATCATCCCAATCGACATGGTATACGTCGTTAGTTTTATCCGTCGAACTAGTAAGAGCTACTCACACGATCCGGGATTCAATACCCGCAGAATAGATCTTTTTTATAACATCTCGCGCTTACAACAATATAGTTAATCAATTCTTGATAGGAGCTTGGGGGTTTCGATAATTAGGCAAACTCATAATTTGTTAAAAGTGTACTTGTGTTAAAGTAAATAAAAACAATTGCATGGTTCTCACCACAAAAGGTGTAATTATTGTAACTTGTATAAAATGGGGCTATGAACTCACCTCAAATGAAGTTATCAAATGTAGCTACAATCAACAAAGAATGACGTCGCAAATACGCAGATATACTCTTAATTAATTATTGGGTCGTTACGAGTAATGTATGTACTAAATGCAACAATGAAAAGTATCAAGTTATAGCAACCACCTTTATAGTTTTTGTTTAATTTATAATAGTGGAACTTAATGTTTAAGTTACGTTTGTTAGTTAATGTCCAAATATATGTATCTGTAAAAATATTATCTTTGTCCGATAATTGATTATTGTTAACAATGCTCGATTTAATATTTTCATTATTTATATAATGACATTATATAAATAGTTTAATTATTTTATAAAATAATATTTATAAAGTTAAAAACATGTATAAATATCATATAACTATTACTACATTATTTCTTAAGGTTTTTATAGCCTAAACGGACCCGAAAACACTCGTAAACCTTGTTTTAAGTTTCTAACAGCTTTATATATTTTTATAAAAAGTGCGAAAATATATATATATATAAGTTAACTAGCTTTTATAATTTCTAGTTATATATCTTTACACTTCTAGCTTCCGAAAACTTGATATCTATAGTAATACATCA
The DNA here is from genome assembly GCA_026074375.1 of Tanacetum coccineum. Taxonomy (NCBI): domain Eukaryota; kingdom Viridiplantae; phylum Streptophyta; class Magnoliopsida; order Asterales; family Asteraceae; genus Tanacetum; species Tanacetum coccineum. The sequence goes on along the minus strand of BQNB010038560.1, from coordinate 8,299 downwards.
TTCCGAACAAGTTTATAGTTTTATACTTTAGCAGAATCGAACCCGAAAGCCCTCAAAAACACCGATTTCAAAATCTACAGTTTTCCACAGCTTTATAAAAGCTGTGAGAATTAATATATTTCTCGAGATCTTTAAAAATTAATAACTTTCTCGTTTTAACTCCGTTTTGCGCGTTCTTTATATCCACGGTTTCGTATTGAGATGATCTATCAAAATATCATATCTACAAATTTTATAAAAATTTGTACAGTAGCAGTTTATATAAATTGTTATATATATAAAAAAAATACTTTTTATATATTTAATTATCAAAATATTGTAAAATACATATCTCCTTCGTTTTAACTCCGTTTTTCAAGTTTCTTATATATTCGGAATTGTCTTAAAATGTACCATCATAATCTTAAGTTTATATATTGCATAAAAATTTCCTGCCTTTCCCAATTATCGATCTAGTCCAAATATTTATATATTATACTATATACGTTATATATTTATATTTATATATATATTTATATATTATATATTATATTATATATTATTATATAAATATATATATATTCAAAAAATGGTTTTTTATAACATTAATTTATTACTTGACTTTTTAATTAATACTCTATACAACTTAATTAGAATAATTTAAGTCCTCTAATTTTATGGCATCTCATTTATGCGTCTAAGGTGTCCAAATAAAATGTTTGAACAATTATTTTATTTATAAAAACTTTAATAAATTTGTAACAATTAATTCAACAATTAATTTTATAATTTATCCAGCACTTGTAATATACCAAATAAAATATGTTCTTACATTCTTACTTAATTTTAACACCTTTTCCACCATGATATGTTTTTGCTTTGCATTATATCTTAAACTTGTTTTATTTTTTTATACTTTTAAACATAATAACTAGATGATGATTTTAACAAGATAGTTTATATATGTGGTGTATCATAATGAAATAACTTAGATTAAAATATAGGTTTTTATGATAAACTTGAGTGAAAATAAAGATGATGAACACACTAATCCTATGAAAACCCTAACTTAATGTGTATAACCCTTGCTTCTAAAACAAAACCTTTAGCTTGATACACCTTAGAATAAACTCTTAATCAATTTTGTATACTTGTATTGTTGTAGAAATGGAAACTATAAAACTTTCTTTGTGCTTATTTCTTGCCGTGAGTTTAGAGAGAAAACAAGAGAATGTTTTTGATTTTTGCTAGTGTTATATGTGTGTGTAAGGGCTTTGCATTAGGACTATTATTTATAGTCAAAACTATCTTGTAATATCATATGCGAAACATGGTCAAGAGGAAGGAGACGATTTAGGAGGAGTGGGGAAATGGGATGGGGACATTTAAGGGGCTATTATCCAAAGGATAATGTGTTTAATCTTGGTTATATGCAATTAGGAATGACTTGTGTAAGGAAGTAGTACTTAAGCATATGGTAATTTCCAAAGAGGTATTTTGTATCACATTTGGTGTTGGTTTGAAAGGGAAACCGGACCTAGGATGGTTTTGGTGTAGAAATTTATAAATTTTGAGTATTAAGTATAATTGTGGGTATTTGATTGAGTGTAGATAGGTAGAATGGTTTCCATGTATGTAACACGGTTCCAAAATGCGAAACGTAAACAGTTTACGTAACATATAAAAATAAAATGTGAAAAGTTAAAATTATCTTTGTAAAAATAATATAACACTTATTTGACGTAAAATTTTATTTGTTTGACGCCAGTTTACGTTGATTATTGATTTTTAGTTTACGCGATTTAACTTAACGGTTGAAATTAAAAGTAAAAGCGTAAAAGTTTAAAATAAATGGTTGAATATTTATTAACGTAAATGATGTGAAAATGCGAATTGTTATAGTCTCCTCGTGTTAAAAGAATTTTGTCCCGACATTCAGTTTGAGTTGCCTTTCGAAGTGGTGTTGGTGAAGAGGCGTGGGTTTTAATTCTTTGATGACAGTTAAATTTGCCGACGGATTGCCCTAAGGTGACTAACGATGTGTCATGACTTTCTGACACAATATTTGGCGTAGGATGAGGTCAACTTTACGTAGTAAGGTGGTGCAAAGGTCTACTTAGTTATTATGATTATTAATTCAGTTTCTTGTGACAGATACGTTTTATGAATACGTACACAAAATTTTTGCTCGTCAAGAATATAAGTAGAAAATTGGCTTTGACAAAAGTTTTAAGGTGACTACTTCTCAGCATGACATGGTCCTTCCTGAGTTATACATAGGTGATCAAGCCATGTATAATTTAGGACTAGCGATGCAATGCTTATTTTCGTCAAGATAGTTTTACAATTTTGATAATATTTTTGGGGAGTGGCTTGTATAATAAAATAAAGAATTAAAGTAGAATTGACAAAATTTTTACGACACATAAACTTGACAGATAATTTGGAATCATTCGTACAGTATAATGAAAATTTAAGAGAAAGTACAATGAGAATTCCCAAAGGAAATAGATTCTAAGATAGTTTCAACTTAGAGTTCACTAGGCAAGGCAAGAAGATTTGCTCTTTAAGCATTGATATCATCTTCCATGTTGTTGGGGTCTTAATCGGTTTCTTCTCCTCCTAAAGCATACACCATTTCATGTGCTTCAGTACCTCCAGCTTGTTTTCTATGATTTTGATTCTTTAACTTTGGGCAATCACTCCTGTAGTGCATTTGATTCCCACATTCATAGCAAGTGAGGGTTCTCTGATTGTTAGCAGCAGCAGGACTCCTACAGTCTCGAGTCAAGTGACCAACCCTATTGCAGTTTACGCACTTTACAGTGCACGGGCCATTGTGGTGAAGCTTGCATTTGTTACATAATGGTAGAGTTCCAGCATACTCCTTCTTTTCACTAGGCCCAACAGAATAAGCCTTAGCTACATTTTGCCTCTTAAAAGGCGGTTGTTGTCGCTTGAGTTGTTGTCGAGTTTTCTCTTGCTTTCAGCCTGTGTCTCAGCAAGGGTACGGATCTTTTGATCCATAAGTTCATTAGCAAACTCAATTGCTTCTTGCATTGTTTTAGGTTTGGATGCCATCACACTACCTTGAATCATGTCAGGAAGTCCACCAACATATTTCTCCACTTGATCAGACTCTTCGGGAAAAATTCTTCCACACATTAATGCTAACTCCTAAAAACGTTGGATGTAACTCATAACATCGGTTCCTTTGACCTTTAGATTCCAAATTTTAATTTCTAGCTTTTTGATTTCACTTCTTGGACAATACTTGTTGGTCATCATCTTCATCAATGTTTTCCATGGCATTCTGTAAGCAGCATCATGATCGACAATCTTAACGTGGGAATTCCACCACGTCAGTGCACTACCAAGCAAAGTGCAAGTGGCAAACTTAATTTGGCACACAACGGTGCAGTTGCTAATGTGAAATACAGATTTTATCTTCTCAAACCACTAAGTCAACCCTACGACTCCTTCAGTACCCTTAATGTTAAGGGGTTGGCACTTCAAGAAATCACTATACATGCACTCACAAGTAGTAGGCATAAGTCTTCTTCCGCCACTTCCTGAATCATGGCTATCATCGCCATTTCCACTGCTTCTGTTTGCTTCATACTCAGCCAAAGCGTCAGCTACGCCTTGCGCTATCAATTATCTTTAAAATCAAAGGAGTAATAAAATTAGTCTAGTTCTAAGAGTCGTGCTCCAAAGATGAAATGTTGCGAGATTTAAAGTCGTGTTTTAATAGCATGGAACGGGTGTTTAAACTC